>CAJNDV010020857.1:0-64593 GCA_905221635.1 Symbiodinium sp. CCMP2456
TGGGTTTGACACGTCCCGTGGCCGGTTGGCCAGCTGATGCGTCAAGCCGCAACCCCACACAAATAGGTCTCCGCCCTCCGTGCTGGCCAACATGTGATGGCCTCCACAACGCAGCGCTCGCACTCTCGGAAGCCCCTGAACTTCTCGAGGCTGCAGCACCGGAGGGTCCTGCCACAATGCAACGGAGTGGTGCCTAGCTCAAGCTAACAGACCTGCATGAAACATCCCACCTCTTACGTGCTGCTTCCAAACCCTCGCGCGCGGCATCTACCGGGATCAGCAAGATAAACCTAAAGAGCTGAAGGAGATCAACAAAAGCGGAAGCTCGCACCTGCCTTCTCCCCCAAACCAATGCCGCATTCCTCTGCCTTGCCCCAAGTGAACACGCGTCCATCCACCAGCGCTGCGGTGCTGTGCAGTCCACCGCCTATCCAGGAAGCCCTTCGCACAGCGGGCACGGCCTGAAGCTGCTGTACGGCCATGCTCACAAACCCAAGTCCAACCTGACCATCGCCGTTCAACCCACAGCCAAAAACGGCACCGTCCTCGAATGTTACGAAGCTGCACTCGGCACTGGCATGCAGCGCGGAGGCAACATGCTCCCCAGCACCAACTTCCAGCGGAACTTGTTGTGGCTGCAGCAGTTTCTGCTTCTCTGGTTTGGGGACCTCCCGCTCTGCAACCTGCAGAACCAGGGCACTTGCACCTTGCACCACAGCTTGCTGGACCTGTTCGGCAGTCATGGAAGTAGCGGCACGCACAGAGCCATCAGCTTGATGAATGCGCACGACCTGCTCGCCAGCGACTTCGCAGCCGCCGCCTTCACGCGGTGACAGGCCTGCAACGCTGCCTGAGCACGGCAGGGTGCGCTCGGAGAAACCACAAGCGCCTTGCAGTCCAAGCTGTCCCGTGGCGTTGGAGCCCCAAGCGAAGACTTGATTGTGCCCACTCGGAGCTGCGAGGGCCACCGTGTGGTTAGCGCCACTTGCAACTTGCACGCATCCCTCCAGGACCAGCGTTGGTTCTGCACTCTTCTCCAGGACCTCCGTTTCCTGCTTGCGCTTGTGTGCGATGCCGATATAACCGTTGGAATCCTTGTATGTGCCCCGTAACCAGACCCGACGCTTCTCATCCAAGGCACAGCTGTGGCAGTCTCCACACGAAACATGGCGAACTGCGACTCCACTTGGCATCGTCACCGGATGTGGCTCCGCATGCGACGCGAGACTGTCCGAAGCACTGCCCAAGACCCCACCATCTTTGCAGCCCCAGCTGTGCACAGCTCTCCCTGCGGAATGCCAAAGAACGTGCATGACACCGACTGCAATTTCGCAAATACTTCTGACTCGAGAACTCAAGAGCATTGGCTTCTTGCGCTTTTGCATATCATCGCCCAAACCTGGACCTAGCTGATCGCATTCGCCACTTCCGTCACCAAAAGGCTCCCGCCCGGTCGTAGTAAACTCGGACTCCTCGACTTGGTGCTGGCAACTGCGGAATCTCCAAAGGTGACTGCATGGCTTCCGAAGCCGAAAGTGGCAGTACCCGTTCTGCTGCAGCTCTGGCCAAAGCCACTGCCGAAGCCGCTGCCAAAGCCACCACCAAAACTTCCTGGTGTGCCAGTGCCAGCGGATTGCGCGGGAGCGCCTGCGCCGAAGCTGAAAACCACTGACTCAGCCGTGCCTGTGCCACACCTGCCGTCATATGCGATCTCGGCCCAACCTCAGCAAGCAAAGGGATTAGCATGATGAGCATGAGATGATGGGCGAAACTGCGCTGTAAACGGACGTTTTTAAAGATCTTAGGTCTTCCGCCTGCCAGCCACCAAACCCAGAACCACACACCGAACACTGCGCAAAACTTTGGGGCTTCGATAGGAGCCCAGCGTCCTCTGCGAGGTGCCACACTGCCCTTGAGAGCATCATTGGCACTTGCAACAGCCATGCCAAGCATACCAAGCTCAGGGCTGACACACGCGGCCAATCGCGGGAACCACCGGCCTTCGCCAGCAACAGCTGAACAGCGATGCTTCGGCCTTGCGTCCCACGGATCACTAGTAGTGCTCGAAGAAAGGGTCAGCGGGGGCCGTCCGAACCATCGCACACTGTATCACGGAGACAAACATAGACCACATGAGCAGCTGCTTGCACACAACAGCGTGTGAGAAGAGAAAAGCGCATCAACAAAGACAGTGGGGGGAGGCAATGCATGCGACACGGGTTTTGCAGAAGCTTGTCAAAGAGAAAGGGCTATCGGCTATTGAGTTGATTCTTAACCGAATTGGCTGTGAGACGGCGGGGTCTGGGTTGGAATACAGGCGAAGAAGACTGCTCTTGGATGGACTTGGGTGCCAGCCTGGAGACGAAGTATGCGAAGTTCCTCAGCACCCAAATAGAAATAATACACAGATCATGAACCACTCATGAATCTCAGCGGCAGGCTTCCTTGGCAACCCGCAGCTGGGCTTTCAACGATGTTACTTCTTCCTGATGTGATGTAGGAGGGCCACAAAAAGCAGCTAGGAAAATCGACCGCTGCAGAGTGTTGCACGGTGCTGCATGTCATTCCAAACACTTGGCATCGCACTCCACGCTTTGCGATCACCTGAACATGTTCAGAATTACAGAATTCAAAGGTCAACACAGAAAGCATAATACACTGCATAATGATAGCGGGAAATGACTTCCTTGATTATGTAACATACCGAGCCTCAAGGATCCGTTGAGGCACTTGGGTTTCACCCCCCGATTTCAGGAACTTGCGACGCCCGTCCCGGTGATCCGAAGGGTAATCTTTAGGACCTCACCCCCAGTACAGAAACAGGGATGCGCCATCATCTCCGAGAGCTTCCCCCATAACTCTCCCCAGATACCTCAAACCCACAAGCGCTAATCATCGAGTTTGGGGCAGCCTGCCTTCCGACTTCGGCCACTGAGGCAATCGACGCACGGCGTTTACAAGTAGATCTACTCATCTACACACAAACTCTGCCCGACTCAGCGCCACACCTCGCGGAGCTGGTTTCCTTCACGTTCGGCTGTTTCGAGTAAGGCCTCAGCAGAGCTTCAGTTTGGAAGACCGTGACACCGCCAGTTTGCAGTGTGATCCGCTTGCAAGCACGGGCCGCAAAAGCTCCACTCGTACCCACAGCTTTCATAAATGCGCACATGATCTCTTTGTTTGTCTTTAGTGTTTCTTTCTTGCTCGGGGCATGGGTACCCTTCTCTCTCTTTCTTCTGTTCTTGTGGCACTTGATTAGGGCGCTTCTCTCGCCCTCTTTTCCTTCCTTCTATCAACCTCTGTCGCACATAACCCTCCGAATAGGATCCTCTGCCTCTCCCTCCCAGTCCCACCCCGCCCTTACTGGCGTGCTGCCTGACCGAAAACGCATGCCCGGGCAAAACAAACTTTGCACGGGCCATAGACCTACAAGGCTGATGTCTTTGGACTGGATGCCGCGATGCATCTTTGCACGCGTCGAGTCTGGAGTCGGTTGGGGTCTCGCGACGGGCGCCTCAGGACTCGCTCCCACTTGGCTTCGAACGGCGGTGTCAGCGAGGTCCTGCTTTGTGCATGGTTGCATGTTAGCAGATCGAACTGACACCGCAACTTCGCCTTCTCCAGCTCTTTGATCTTGTTTCGAAGAAACTGCTCCTGATGGCACTACGGACACGGGCCCAAGCGACGCCCCCGGCTCAAGCAAGCAACAGCAGGCCTCGGTACAGGGAGAAGGGCCTGGGTGTGGAACAGCGATTGCTGCAAACTGCGACACTGCGGCTGCAACTGTTCAAATGCTCAATCTTGCCATCACGTGTGAGTGCTGCATGATGATGCATGGATCGGCTGCTAGCTGATTCACCGTGACGGCGTGCTATCGAGTGTAATCCCAGCCTGCGCTGGAAGAGGCGCCACTTGTTCAATACACTACACTTACCGCAGCACCCATATCAGCTGCATGTGGTTCTGGGGCTCACAAAACGGCGCATCTTCGGCGACTTCAGCATACAGGCCTTCTCTGCAGGAATGGGTTTCGAGCATTTCGGGAGGTGCGTATACGGCAACAGCACTGGCTTAAAAACGAACACACTCGGCCTGCAGACCCCACGCCCGAAATGCAAAAAGTGAGCATGTCTGAAACAATAAATCGGGGGTGACACAAATCGGGGGTACCCCCTCAGTCTGGGTTCATCTTGGTTGAGTTTGCAATACACCCCCCCTAAAGTATCACGAACTAGCTTCTGCACGGTCGGTCTTGTCCAAAGGCCATCAAGAAGGGCTCGAAAACGGCTGACATGTGGATGGTGCTGTAAATACGAGCAGCTCGGCTCTACCAAGTTCTGCTCGTACTGGTTGTGAAGCTGCCCAGCATGTCCTGGGGCCTGGAGCCTGGGGGAGAGATTGGGTCAGCAGAGCTGTTCGACTGTGAATCCAAGGACTGCTCAAAGACAGCAGGAAACTTTCTACGAAGCACATCGAGCACATGCGCCAGGGACCGTGCTCATACCGGGCCAAGGCAGATGCTGAAGAAGGAGCTTGGAACTCAAACGGCTTCGGTGGTCTCTCATCGCCGCTGCAATGCTCGGCACCTCAAAATGCTCATGTTTCCTACAGACCTTGAAAAACATCCTTAAACTACAGCCCGCTCCCAGTCGAAGCTTTTCCAGACACAAGCAGCGTCAGGGTCCTCTGCCTCTACGTCAGCCCCTTGCAGCTTTCGTTTCTGCTCTTCGTCATGACGGCCGTCATCAAGCGAGTCCGAGGGCGCCCTGGGTCTCAGCTCATGTTCTTGTGGCCAGTCCGTCAAGCCGTCGTGGGCCAATCACTCCGTCAAGCCGCTGTGTTGCCGCAAGAAGCTTACGCTTCGTAGAAAAGCGATTGTGCTTCCAGCCAATCGCCAAACTCGGCAGATCCCACTATGTCTGCCAAACAAGCTTGTGCTGTTGCAGATGTGCGGCGGTAGTGAATGCCCATACAGTCGGGACTCTTCATCTGCTCTGTGTAACGCAGCAAACTGCGCGCCAAATCCAGCATGCAGAACGGGGCACGCCGAAACCACAGTCTCTTCATCCCCAGGAGCCAGCGCAAACCTGAGCTGCTTTGGGTAGAAACACATGCTCTGCTGATCTACTGTTCTTCTTTTTAGTCATATATAGCCCAGCCCATCTTTTGCTATCAGCGGTGGCCTCTATTCCTTGAAAACTCCTGTGGAAAGACTGAGCTTCCGCAGGCCTTCCGCGAAGACATTCGGGCAACTACTGCAATGGGACTCCTGATCCACGGACCTTTAAATTCCGCGGAGTTTTTTGGTTTCCGCGGAGCTTCCGCGAGAGAGGCAATAGTCTTGTCAATCGTTTGTTTTGGGTCGAGGTTGTGCTGCCTTCGAACCCGCTGTTCAAGGGTGTGTGAATCTTGTGTTGAAGGTTTTTGGATTTTTCTGGCGGCAGCGATAGCAACGAAAAACTTCACTGACCTACCGGCTGGCGGTTGGCTAGTCCCATCGCTTCCACGCAGCTGCCGCAGAGCTTCCGAGAAAAAAAACATCGCCTTCCCAGCCGCCCACCTGGCTGCTGCCAGGCTCGCATCAACAGCTTCACCACTTGCTTCTGCAAGCCTTCCACGAATCAGCCTGGCCTCTTGTGGCCGGCTCAGGGCCGGCAAGAATTGCGAATCCCGCATGTGCTGTCAAAGCCCTTTACTCTCATCTTTGTTCAGTCTTTGCAAGAAGAACCACACATGGGGGTTGGCCCTAGCAGAACACCAGGATTGCTATGACTCACAAAAGGGCGCCCCATCGCAGGAGCCCCAAAAGAAATCTGTTTGACGCCGCGCAGCTGTCGCTGCGCTCGAGCATAGTGGTGTCCAGGCGCACCGCAAGCAAAGGATCATCAGGTCCCCACAGGTCCAACCCGCGGGCGTGAGATTCCTGCAATATAGTCTGGGACTTGGCTACTTCTGCAACCAGACCCATGTTCATCCATCTTCCTGATGCAGCGCCGCTGCATAAGCCACGAAGACATCTGGCCTGCAAAGCACGGCACTGTTCATCGATGGACACAGGCCTACAGGCTTAGAGCGGCTTCTCACAAGCTTACACAGCTCCACAAGAGCAGGCGCTACCCATGACCCATGGCTAGCAGAAGTGCGCGCCGTGAGAAGTCCGCGATGTGCTTGAAGTGGGCAAACAGGCCCTCGCAAGGCATGGATGTCTTGAAGCCCCTTAAAGTCGCACGTGCAAAGGGCTCCTTTGGATCTGCGAACATCGGCGAAACAGAGAAACTCTTGGGAATCTCAGACACCTTAAAAGGGCAAGGCCGGCAGGCCGCACAGCGTTTTCAAACTTGAAACATCTGAACATCTCAGCTTGAGTGCAAAACTTGCTCGTTGAGGCTCCTCTTTGAGGACTTTGAGGATGAGGGTTGGTCATATGACGCCATCTACTTGCATCTGCCCTTGAGAGCCAAGCGGGCAAGAACTTCAGGACCTCCATCTTCATTTGCCTGATCGCCGGCCGCCGGATACCGCGGCAGCAAGTGATGGCAAACAACACACCGGCTGTCGTTTTGAGAAGATCAGTTGCAGCTCAGGGTGAATGACACCTCCAGAACCAAAGCTGTGCAAACTTGATCCCAAAAGGCGCTCTGCCAAGTTGCGACATAAGCTGCATCCAGCCCAGGGGTTCAGAATCCGCTCCGATTTCGCAGCCCCGGCCCCGGTCTGTTCGGACTGGATTGGCAGCGGCCACCACCGAGGTCTCCGTAACCTCGGTGTAGGTGTCAGTAGGGCTTAGGGTTGTGGTGACGGGTCTCTGCGACTCTCGCCTGCAAGCTGCAGGCGACTCGGCGGTCCAGCATGCAGTCATGGCGGTCCTGGAGAAGGACATCGAAGGTGTTGTGAAAATGCGCCAAGGAGGAGGGCATCTGCCCTTTTGACGCCACTGCTGTGCCTTGTCTTGTTCTTTTCGTTGGGGTTTGTATCGGCTTCTTCTTGGTCTGATGTTTCATCGAAGGCTTCGAAAGAATCTCTGAAGGATGATCGGCGCTCGACATTTTCATTGTTAGGGTCCAGACATCTCTGATAGGAAGCAGAGAAATCCTCGGCAAGCTCAAAACCCTTTAGCAGAGGATCCCCCCGCTACCAGGCCCCCAGCCTTAGCCCCTAGCGGCCTTAGCGAGCTGGGATCATCTGCAACCCCACGCAAAAAAGGAACTCACATGCTGGGTGAGCAGCGAAACATACAGAGAGCGGTAGCCCCAAACTCTGTTCATCGGCCCTGACTAGTGCTAGGTACCCAAACTTTGACGGATCCTTCCCGTCACCGGCCTTGTGATAAACGGCGCGTTCCGTGACGTTCAAAAATCATGTACGGGGGCGACGCACGGGAGCTTCAGGTGCCAAAAGCAGCAGAGACCATCAAAGACAAATGATGAACGATGGAGCACCCCAGTACACCTCACTCGCTCATCTCTCATCCGTCTGGTGTGAGGGCCGGATGCACAGCATCAACTTCATTTGCCGTTTTTGTACTTGAGCATGGCCGCTGCTAGTCGTTTAGCACCATCATGAGTTAAATTTCTACAGCTTCATGAGGGCGTCACCGAAAGCAAATTTTAAACCTTTCACATGCTTTCACCGCCCGAAGGACGACCTCCACGCAGCTACCCCCCCTTTCGTTGGAGTGGGGTTTCAGAGCGATCGATTCTGCTTGGGGTGGGCTAGTTTTAGTTGCTTCCACCATAAGACCCAGACTCCAAGCCTGCCGATCACCGCCACACTGACGCCCTTCGTCATGAGCATCCTGCTTGGCGACACGACATGCAAGTCTTCTGCTGCACTTTGCGACCGACTGGCTGTTAGGAAGCCCACAGAGGAGCCCGCCTCCGACGCAGGAGACTCTGCATCGCCGCAGGGCACGCGGATGCTTCCAGGGCTTGGCCTGGGTTCGGGCCTCGCACCGCCACTCGCAGAACCGGAGGCGCATCCCCACGGAGCAGCGCTGCAAGCGAGGTGCTCATCGCAGCAGCGGTCAGCGCGCCGGTCTTGGCAGCTTGGCAGCCCGAACCACAGCGCAGCCGGAGTCGGAGACACGCACTCCGTGGACACGGGAGCCTGCAATCGTGCAGACTGGCTTGGATGACGAGGGTTCCGAGACACATCTGCTGTTGTCCTGACCCGCTGTGGCCAGCGTTGCAGACTGGCATGACTACCGATGTTGGTCCAAAGGATTGGTGATTGCCCAATATTTTTTTCTGCAAGAAATCTCCAAGACCGCTCACGAAGAGGCATCCTCTACTCTGATTTCCTGCAACCTGGTCTGCACGAAGCACGCAGCAGGATGCGCTGTCAAGTGTGAGGAGGGAAAGAAGAAGCGCTCCACATAAATGTGAATTACAAGTCCAGCGAAACAACTGGCCAACTTTTTCTAGATGCGAAGTGACATAGAACTGCAGTCCGGGCAGGGCGTTCTTATGCTAACAACAATAAAAGGATTTTAGTGGCAGCCAGGAAGGTCCCCCCTGTTCCTTCTGCCAGACTGACTTGCTCAGAAAGCTGAGCCAGCCGCCCTGCCGGTACCATCTTCCGCCGCACCCTGAGCCTGCAGCCTTCTGCAAACCTGAACCTGCGACTTCTGTGAGGAGAGGAAACACAAAGCCTGCCTCCGACACGGGAGACTCGCCGCCGCCACTGCCACTCCCGGTGCTTTGCATGTCCGACACGGCTTCCGAGCTCCTCGGCAGCAGACGCAAGGTGCATCGCCTGCGAGCACCCACGGAAGAGTAACAAAAATCAGATTGCTGCCCAAGGCTCCGTGCAGCGCCGGCATGCGCAATCGGAGGCGCGCCCTCCGTTGCCACCTGCGTTCATGCCGTCTTGGGTGGTGTTTGAGCAGATCTGCCAGTAGTATCTGACGGGCGGAAACCTCCAACCTCTAACCAGTGGGTACCTGATGGAAACAGAGTTAAATAGAGAGTATCTGACGGGCGGACCTGGCGTGCGGGGGGAGGGGTTGATGGAAGGAAATAGATAGCACGGAAGCTTGCTGACGGGGGGCGGAGTAGCGGCAGGGCGGTCCCAAAGGAGGGGGGGTAGATAAATGATAGATAGTCTCTAACGGGCGGAGGGTGGGTAGCTAACGGTGGGCAGCTGACGGGCGGAGGTTGGACAGATAGTGTCTGACGGGCGGAAACCTCCAACCTCTGACCAGCAAATACTGGATGGAAATAGCGTGTATCTGACGCGCGGAAACCTCTCACTTCTAACCAATGAGTAAGCAGCTGACGTGCGGCAGGGCGGACCTGGGGGGGTGATGGATAGATACGGTCTCCGGCACGCAAGCTAGCGGAGGGGGGCGGAGGTTGCCGACGGGCGGCAGGGCCGACCCGAGGAGGGTGGGGTGGATAGATAGATGGATGGATAGATAGATCGTTAAATAGATAGAACGGGCGGAGGGTGGGTAGCTGACGGGCGGAGGGTGGGTAGCTCACGGGCGCTGACGTGCGAAGGTGGTTCGCTGACGGGCGGAGGTTGGACAGATAGTATCTGCCGTGCGGAGATAGAGAGCATCTGACGTGCGGAAACCCAACCTCTAACTTGAACGAGTGAGTAGGTTGCTGGATAGATAGAGAGATAGTACGTGACGGGCGGCAGCTGCTGACGGGCGGCAGGGCGGACCAAAGAGAGGGGGACTGTGGGACTAGATAGACAAATAGTATCTGCGGAGGGTGGGTAGCTGAAAAGCGGAGGTCGGACAGATGGTATCTGACGTGAGGAAACCCCCAACCTCTAACAGGGGGTACCTGATGGAAATAGAGAGTATCTCACGGGCGGAAACCTCGGGGTAGTACCTGACAGGCGAAACATCCAACCTCGAACCAGTGGGTATCTGATGGAAATAGATTTAGCTGACACGTGGAGGCTGCTGACGGGCGGAGAGCGGGTAGCCGACGGGAAGAGGTTGGGTAGCTGAAGGGCACGGTTATGCCCACTGCGATTGCAGGAGAAATTGGGACAAATGTCAAAGGCTCAAGCCGACCAACTGATCTATCCTTGGATCCCTGCTCAAGTTGGAGCAAAGTGCTAGAAATTAGAAAGTGCCACTGAAAGCAGGTTGAGGATGGGCTTTTGGCAGACTAAACTTCAAGACTGCCAAACGCCTTCTCGTGATCTGCATCCTGGCGATTGAACCGTTCCACCAGACCTAATGCAGGAGTCCGGGCCCGTTCCGGCAGTTCGGGCAGTCATGGACAGCTCGCAACCCAAACCCGACTTGCTCCGCCTGCACGAGCGATCAGGGGATTTCCGGACTCAGAGGTGAAGAGATCTCGCGTCAACAAGGTGTTCTGGTCGCGCACGTCGTCCAGCTGCTCCGCGAGATCCCAGGCCAACTGGCAGTTGGCTTGTCCGAGGTTCAGAATTATGAAGCACTGAAGTTGTTGACGCTGAGACCCCCACCCTGCCAA
This sequence comes from Symbiodinium sp. CCMP2456, assembly GCA_905221635.1. NCBI lineage: Eukaryota > Dinophyceae > Suessiales > Symbiodiniaceae > Symbiodinium > Symbiodinium sp. CCMP2456. The sequence continues at coordinate 10,458 of CAJNDV010020857.1, forward strand.
GAAGCATGAGTTGGACGCTGGGAGCGAACGTCCTTAGAAAGGACAAAATTGTCATCAGCAGTTGGCTTGAGCGATCATCGGCTCAGCCACGCCCATTGCTTCAACTTGAGCTGCAGGTCTTCCTCTCAATAAACCCATGCACGATGCTTCTTCCTTTGCATCGGTTCAATCATCCCCAGCTGCTTGCCTTCGAAGTCAACGTTGCCGATGGCGCTTCCTCCCAACAGCGCCGCACAAGAACTATAACAGAGCATGCGATCAGACATGTGTGTGCACGCACAGTTGCCTGTGGATTGCTGTCCCATGGTTTGTGCTGTGGAGGCATGAGCCTGCGGCGCTGCAAGACGGGAGCAACCATGAAGCGAGGGTTGCCACGAAAAATCGTGCTCTCTCTGACGAATCACAAAAGCTGAGCTTCCTGCATCTTGTCAGCTGGCTCGCTGAGGCCTGACTAGCACACTGCGCCACGTTCACAGCAGGATTACGAGGAATGATGTCAACTCAGCCCAGTCGCATTCGTCTTGCTGGAAGGGAGGCCCGGCAGTTCCCTCGCACATAAGAAAACCATCAGGTAACACCATCGTGATCATCAAGTCGGCTGCGTGGTTTGCAGGTAGCTGATGACGGCTGTCCTCTGCCATCAAACTCTCGCAGCAGCCCATGACACTCCTGGCGCACTGACAAGGCTGGCCAAGCACTGCAGACATCTCAAGGCTGCATGGCGCCTAGCAGGGCCAACCAGGCCAGCTGCAAATCTCAAGGAGAGGACTGCACGGGCGCCGAGCAGCAACGGAACCTATCTATAGCTGTGCCGTGCGTTGCCGAGCCTGCGCTTGCAACAATACCACATGACTTGGTATCGCTTGTTTGTCCAACAAAGGCTTGATTTTGCTCATCAGATCTAGCGCTACGCCTTGGAACGATTGCAAAGGCTTCAGAAGTCGGCAAATTGGTGCCACTTCCCGACAAGCTAGCCCTTTGATCCAGACGCAATGCACATCTGCCACGTGACAAGACATGCTTCTGTACTGTGCTACATCAAACACACTATACGGACTATAGCGGGCCAGGAGAAGTGGGCAATTTCACTCCGAACTCCTCGCAGCACATGCACAGGTGAATCATCCAAGGGAATGTCTTCGAGGGCCATGCTGGGCAAATATCTTGCGTCAGCTTTGCGCAAACGCAATCTACAAGTACCGACGGATTATAGACAACATCCTGCGTTAACCAAGTTTCAACGGCCAAACACTGAAAGACGGAATCTGTCCCTGCTGAGATATCGTGATGAACTTCAGGGCGAGCTCCGCAACATTTCCTCCGTCATGAGCCATAGATCTGCATGAGTCACTGGCAACTGTCTCGCTGTCCTCATGTGGCAGGCAGGCAAATCGCAAACTTGCATGCATGCACACCATGCATCCATGCACATATCGTGCATACAGACGGGTAATATACGTGCACACATTCAAACGTTTGTCTTTGCTCTCTCGTCTGCAGCTCGATCATAAAATCTAACCACGACGACACTACTGAACGGCAATAGCACCTGAAGCTGTCCTGTCGAGCTGCTGAGGGCTGCTAGATTCTTGCCATTTCGGGGCGGTGTATGATTGGGTGCGCTTGTTGTGAGTTTGTTTTTGTTGGGCTCACAGGGCCTGTGGCTTTGTGGTCCGGACGTGACAATCTCAGTTTTCTGAGGGAGCTTATGCCGAGAAAGGTGTGGGATATAAGTGATACTAGTATAAGAGCTGCAAAGAAGCTGAGCGAGGCCCCACGGACTCAGCAGAGGCATTAAGCGGAATTTTCGAAGGAAGGAGAAGTCCAAAGCAGATGCCAAGGGCATGCACGCCTCAGCTTCCCTTTTCGGCGGTTTCGCCAAAACAAACACTTAGTGTAGTTTGGTTGATTTGAATTTTTGAAAGATGATTCGCTCGGCGTTCGGATGTATTAGTTATGGTTGCTATGCAGCGTCCGTAGCGTGCTTCGTTTTTGCTCCGGCGGCCGTCGCGTGCCCTACCAGCGGTCGCCCCTCTCATCCTCCTCGTCCGACGAGTCCAGCCTTCAATCAGCAACAAGGTAGGTCCAACTTGCATTCTGCGGCGGGCATCTTTGAAGCCGTTGCCGAGGGCCAAGTGCAGGACCCGATGCGATCCAAATCGCCCAGGTCAGGAAGGTCCGAAATCCACCTGAAGAAATACATAGAAATCACCCAACGGAACCGCCGCTCTCAGTATGGGAGCAGTTGTCCGAGGAGCACGCCGGCGGCGCCCAGGCAGGTTGGCCTTGATTGCCTGATGAAGGCCCGAAGCACGAACAGAGGCTACTTAGCTACTTGCTTCGCTCTGTTCATTCGCAGATTCTGCGCACTGCAGGCGCTCTTTTCCTTCCACCCGGCGGAGCACGCGGAAGATCTGACGGGGGATGGGTGAGACGAAGGCGCGGAGTTGCCTCTCTCAGCCCTGGATGGCCTTCTGCGACGTCTGCTCTTGGACCATTTCTGCCCTGCGTGTTGTTTGCCCCAAAAAACAAAGGGAGACATCAAACGAGGCTCACAGGCACTCAGGGCCGGGCATGTCGGCAATTGTCGGGTAGTCAAAGACCTTAACCATCACGGCCGGTGGTGTCCAAGCTGCACTCTTCTGACGTATGCGAGGTCCCTGCCAGTGTCATGGGGAGCTTCATGCCAAGTTCCTGACAAAGCATGTTTAAAGTTTAAAGAAGCAGCCACAGGGCGATTGAAAGGTGACTCGAAGGACCCCTTGAGGCCTTGCTCAGCGTCTCTTGCATCACGATCGCGGAACTGCTTGTGAGACCCGCCTGGGACAGCGCTGTAACATCACTCGTCTTGCTCACACGTCCATCCCAAGTTTTGAAGCACAGATTGGCCTCCATGAGCGGTGTCTCCGTGTCGATTTCCTCAAGCTCCGTCCCAGTGACCGCAGAAACGATGTCGCGCACCTCGCGACGTCTCTGCTATGCTGGATTCCACGATAGCTCTGCGGCTTTCCAGTGCCTTCGCCATGACTGCCTCGGGGGTGATGGACGCCATGTCAAGCGCTGGCCTCGGCGCACCGGGCCCGGCTGCGAGCGGACCTCCGCCAAAAAAGAAAGCCTTCCTGAGCGCCGATCCCAGTGGAGCGCTGTACGGCCCGCGCGGCGACCGGCGCGGCCTCCTCCAAGGACCGAGCATTCCGGCACAACCGCTTTGAGTACCAGACGGCCTCCAATGGAGCATCAGCCTGCTGCAACCACCTCGGAAGTCCAACGGCGGCACACAAGCCTCCCACAAACTGGACTACAAGTACCGGTCTTCCTTCCCAAGTGTCGGGCACTGGCATCACGTCTGCTCCTGGGATGGGTCCGGGTCCACCCGGTCTCGGCTCGCTGGGCCTCGGGACGGAAAAGGACGTACGAGGACCTCGGTGCATCTGGAAGCCTCGTCATCTCAGCTTGCTGCCGGGCGGTGGCGATGAGGCTGGGGTGCTTCAGCAACTCAGCCACGTTGCTCTTTTGCATCTAGTAGTCAGTAGTGGTCATGAGGCTGTGCGGGACGGGACTGGTTTTGCACATTGGCACGCGTGCCGCCTCTCACAGAATGCATGAGTCCCGTCATGATGCGCTGTTGCCCTGTTCGGCTCTTGTTTTTTATCCGCCGCCCCATGCCGCCCAAAGCCCACAAACCGCCTTCAGGCGGCCGGCAACGCTGCTTTAAAACACAGACTTGGAAGGGTAAAACACACTTGAGATTCGTTTATCGGTGTAGGAGCTCCATCAGCCCGCGCCCCCCACCTACTGCCCAGAATGCCAACATCTTCCGCCTTCCGCAGCCACCCCGCTGCCAGTCCCCACAACCCCCCTCAGCAGCCATGAACACTGTGAATCCGTCACTACGCAAGGCTGCTAGATGGGCAACTCGTTCATACACGGGTCACAACAAGTGGTCGAAGTCCTGACCCGAAAACGGGCTACTCGTCTAATTGTCTGCTTCCCTCAAAAATTGCTTTGGGAATTCGGGATGGCTACGGCTACGGCCGGCTTGATCGGAACCGTCAGGCCCCGACCACCCTCGCCCGCTCTTCGCCCTCCAGGTCCTGAGCCAGGCCACGGGGTTCTCTGAACCCACGGCACCCACTGCAAGTATGACACTTGAAGAGAAAGTGATCGAGATGGATGGCTGAAGGCAGGGGTCTCTGAGAAAAAAGCACACTACATGCGACCTCGAACTCACGACGAGCCCTGGAACATGCCGGCACGGAACTAGCCCTGCATCAGACTGAACTACACTCCCCTCACCGGAGCTGCGTCCTGACAGTGCTGGTAGAGCGTCAATGCCTCTGTCGCTGCCTGCACTGTCTTGTCAGAGGTGCGCGACAGTTCACATAAGGAAGGCCAAGTTGTCTGCCGTTCGTCTCTCAATTTTGCAGAGTTCTCCCGATTTGCAGCTCGCCTCTGCGGCTTCCCGTGCCCGATTCAAGGCCTCAAAGCCACTGAAGACCAACCAAAATGGTTTGTATTGACTTCTGCACCGGCGATGGCACAAGATCTTGCAACGGCTGAGCCCTCCGCGAATAGGTTGTCGCATGCGAGCAAGAGCGCATTGGCCTGAAGTTCTCTTTTATTTGCTGCTCCGTGACGCAACTGCCGGAATCGGAACCTCCAATCCGTACTCGTCGAGCTCCCGAAATCGAAGAACCTTAAGAGTGAGAGCGAGGTATGCCGCTATGCCCTCGGAGTCTCAGACCGAGCTCTTCAGCTGCTACCAAGAACTCTGAGGGTTGTCACGGCCTCGTCGAGGCTGCCGAGCGCCTCCGCGAAGCGGCCTTGGAAAGTCAGCGCCTGGCGGTGCACTTAAAAGCCACCCCTCCCGCTTGGCTCTGCCCCCCTATGGGGTCTTGCCGGGTCTTGCCGGCGCCTGCGCCCGGGCACAGAGCAGCTGCCCGTGGAGCTCCGGAGCTGCCGCGGCGGCGGCCACCTTCAGCAGCTTCAGCCCGGCCTCAGACGCGGGGCGGCGCTGCAGCGATGCGGCGGTAAGTGCAAGCGCTCCTGCGGGGTCCGGCCTCCGCAGACTTTAAGGACTTCTCCAAGGCCTAGGCAGTGCGGAACCCCAAGTCAATGCTACGATGCGCAGTCGCTCGCAGTAGGTGCCATCGCTCTATCTACAACATCTTTCTGCAGAGACCCTGCAGTCACAGCCAGTCGGCACCCCGCATCTCTCGCGGCCCGCGGCGCAGGCTCCGACGCGTCCAGGCTGGCTCCTCCACGCAAGAAAACCCCATCGCCCTCATTGCGCGCTCGGATGTGTTGGGCCTTCGCGAGCAGCCAGGCGTGCTGCATTTTCGGAAATGACACAGAGGCAGGCCACCTGAGCAAAGCGCAGGGAGGAATGAGGCACAAGCACCATAAACTCAAGGCAAGCGGAGGTCTTCTCAACGAAGGGGCACCTCGTCTTCCGTCTGCTCCAGCTCACGGTACGCAGCTCGTGCCTGGGTCAGACCATCTCCGTGTGGAACACAGAACCCCTCAACATCTGCCGGCGATCTTCGCAAGGAAAGCAATGAGGCCGGCACTCGTTCAGCCCACGTCACAGCCGCCTGGCTTCACACGTCGGAAGGTATCGCGGAATGATGGTGCATCAAATGCTGTTCCTCTGCATGCCCCACCTTGTGGTCGGCTTTCCGCCAGAAGATCTTACTACACAGCAGCTTCGCATCCGCCTCCTCTCTCTTCTGCCTCTCCTGGCCAGGGAAAGATGCTTGTCAGGGAGCTGCACCCAAATTGCGCTGCTCAGGGCACCTGGTGGTAGAGATTGCAGGCCTTCTGCGCGCTCTGGAACGCCGTCTCGTAGTCGCCCATCTCCAGCCTGCATGCCCAAAGCAACAGAGAAACAAAGGAAGCGATGCTAAGGGAATCCTGGGCAGCCGGCTGAAGCTGAGCGCATCGCAGCAAGGCCCTCGCCTGGCCCCTCGCCTAGGTGCTATGGCACTGCTTCTCGATTCCCGGAACGGAGAGTTGGACTCGGCCGGCAAACATCGCCAGCCACCGCGAAGTGCTCGCGAAAGTCGGTGGCACGCGCTAGTGCATCCTGATTACAAGGTGAAGCCGACCGGCATCACGCTAGCCGCTAGCCAAGCATTACTCTTTGCACAGTCTTCAGTCCTCGAGGTCGGTCGACTGGACCTGGGCATCGCAAAGCACCTCCATGGCATCTGCCTGGGCCGAGGGAAAATGCTTATCATCCTCGTGTGCACATGCTCTCCGTGCCTTCTCGGCTCGTGCGGTGGCCTTGGCTTCGTCCAGCATCCTCGGCGGCATTGCACAACCCGAATGCGTCCGACCAAAATCTGCTGAGCTGCAAATTGAGCTTGCCGAGCCCATCACGTCCACGCATTCTCTGCCATGGTCTTGGCCTTCGACAAGTCAGCCCCCAGGGTAACGACGAACAGTCAAGCGTCGCCAGAACTCCTCCGCTTGTTACCTCTATAGACTCCTGCTTCGAATGTCCCCGTCCTATATTAAGCTCCTTCCCCCCCTCCAGCTCACAAGAGTTCTTGGTGTTGTGGGACCCATGCACGATTGTGAAGTGTGAAGAGATCTGAAAGCTGAGAGCCATCGAAAGCCCGTCCGGCCTTCTCGAAGTCGCCGGCCTGCCAGGCGGAGAATTCGGCTCTCAGACTCTCCGTGCAACTCGTCCTTGGGAAATTACCGGCGAACATCGAAAACAGCCTCAGGACATCCAAAAGCTGCTTTTGGGTTTTCCGATGCCCGCCCGATACTTTTCGATGTCCGCCCGATATTTTTCGATGTTCGGCAGACACGGACGGACGGACGGACGGACGGACGGACGGACGGACGGACGGACGGACGGAGCGAGGGAGGGAGGGAGGGACGGACGGAGGGACGGACGCCTTCGTCTATCGATGTCATGAAGTCTTTCCATGAAATCTTTTTAGATGTCATCTTTAGATGTTATGGAGTATTTTTCCGACGACCGCGAGTCTTTTTTAGATGTCCGCTCGTGCAGTCCCCTCGTCCTTTTACTCGACCTGCATGAAGGACAACACTCGTGCTTTGCGTGCTTCCAGCACACTACCACTCTCACCGAGAAGTGCGAGCTACAGGACGACTATCATCCTCATCGCCTAGATTACCGGGTGACGCTCCAGGCTTTCCCGGCTACAACAACCCCGGCTCTCCTTTTCTCACACTCCTCTCGGGCCCTGCGCTGCAGAACGTCTCGGGCCTGCAGGCGCGCTCGGGCCAGGCGGACGATCAGGGCCGCCTGCGCCTCGGTGGCTCCGATCTCCTGGCGCACCAAAAAGCCGTTCGTCGAGCGCACAGAAGAGGCCCAATCGAAGTCAGCAGTCCTTGCAAATGGGGATGCAATCTTGTGCCGCGGAGGCCGCCTCCTGCGGGGAAATTCTGCCTGTGATGGGCCTTGGCTTTGTAGAATTCCGTGGTCCTGCAACCTCCCAAGTCTCAGCAGAACCTGTGACGGGGTCACAGGGAATTGCATAAACAGTCGCAGAGCTGCCTCCATGACCCCGCTGCCTCCACGAGCAGACGCACGACCTCCACCTCCGCTAACTTCTGGCCCTTCTGACCTGCGGAACAGCGTTGAAAGGAGCTTTGAACTCCAAGCAGCTCCAGCGCTCTCGGCAAGTCCCAGGTGCGCAGTCGGCTCAAGGACTCGGTGCAGAGACGCCGGGCGCGGCGGGGGTCCACGGGAAGGAGGCCTCACAAGCACCCAAGGCCCTAGGCGAGCCAGAGAGTCAGCGGTCAGCAGGCGGGCCTTCCACAAGGGCCCGCAGAGCTTGCGGCTCCTCGCTTCCCGAGAGAGCCCGACACTGCACTGCACGTTCCCACACGTGTTTTTTCATCGAAGCTTCGCCTGAGGAGACTCCAGGTCACAGTAGATCTCCCAGGCTTCTTCTGCATCCGAGATGGCTCGATCGCGATCTCCAAGCTTGCTGTTCCACACCTTAACCAACACGCCGGTGTCTCCGTGTCTCCACAAGCTTCGTCTGATCATGTCTGATCCTTTCTCTGCCCGAGGCTCCGAGAGCTTTCTCAAGGTGCAGGCCTCCAAGCGCTTGTCCTGCTTCCATCTGTGAGACTCTTTACAGGCGTTCGCATGCGGCATCCCGTCCTTCAGCTCTAAGGCCAAGTCCAGCAGCTCGTCGGCCACTTCAAGGGCATCTTCCGGGGATGCCATCATCCCCTTGCCGTCCACCATCAGCAGCAGCGACATCGCCTCGGAGGGTTTGCGAGCCGCGCAGCTTTCCGCGATCGGCTCTTCGCTCGCCTCAAGGCGACGATTGCCGAGCTCCAGGGCCTTCTGCTTCGCCTGCGCGACGTGAGTGCTTTGGGATGCTAGCCCGCAGGCCGGGCGGGGGCCTCGCCTCGCCGGCGTGCCTGAGCCCCATCTCCAAGCCCGCGAGGTCGCCATCGCCCCTGACGACAGTGATACGAAAGCAAGCGAAGACCCTGCGGTTTTTTCCTTGCTGGTGCCCTGCTGCCCCGCCGCGCCGCCCACCTCTCCATCTCCAGGGCGGCCAGGGCCAGCAGTGCTCGCGCCTGTCAAATCTCCGACCCCTCTCTCTCCTCTCTCTTTGCCGATCCGCCGGGGTCCCCCCCCCGGTTGCCTCCATGGCGCCGCTGAGCGCCCGCCTCGCCTCCTGCAGCCCGGCCTTGGCCTGCGCCTCAGAGCGGAGCAGGCGCATACGCACTCTCTCCGGAGCTCTGTGTCTCTCGCCGCTCTCGCCTGGCTTCCGGCATCGCCCAGGGAGGCCTGCGCATACGGCGTTTTGCAGCACGTGCGCAAACGGAAAGGCGTGCAGCTGGTGGGCCTCAGCCACTGACACCGAAAGTTTCGCGACAGCCGTGCGGTCTTCTGCCTTCTCCTTCTCCTTTTACAAATGCAACGCAATGACCATGCCAGAATCACAAACCTCTTGAGCGACTGAAGTGCCAAAGCTTCCTCCCGCGCGAAGGCCAAAGCCTCGACGCGGCGCCCCTGATATTGGGTTCGGGATTCGCACAGCGACGATTCCCGAAAGAAGCGATGCCGCCTGCCCGAGCAGGGACTTCACCACCACGCGTACCGCGTCGGCAGCACCTTCGGTGCTGCCCGCATCGCGGAAGCTCTGCGCCGCCCTCCTGAGACTTGACAGAGAGCTTAGCATGGCTTAGCGGCTTAGCGGCCTCAACGAAGACTTTTCCTGGGGGTTCCTCTCGACACGAATTCTGCCAAGGAGCCGAGCTTCTGCCTCCGCTTCCCCGTAGCGCTCAGAGGCCAGCAATTCCTCGGCCTGCAGCGGGCAGGGTCTTTACCCACCCCCCTTCTATCCCCTTCTCAGACAACCCTCAACCCATTTCCGCTGCCTGGATGAAGAGCTGCGCTCCGGCTCCTTCCTGGCTGCAGATGTCGGTGAAGATGTAAAAAAGTACTGATATGCCCGTCTTTGGATCGACCCTATCTCTAAATGTAAATATTCTACAAGTATCTGGATATACAGAGAGAGAGAGAGAGAGCGAGAGAGAGAGGGAGGTAGGGAGAGACAAAGAGGCAGAGAGAGGCAGATAACCAACACATCTACAGTAGAGTCTATGTCCCCGTCTGTCTCCAACTGGCGCTATGCAGATCCCAAGCCCCAGCACCCCTGTCTCGGCATTCTGCGGCCTTGGCTTTGTAGAGCTCGCTCAAGTCATCGCCCGAAGCCTTTTGTATGGGGGCGGGCAATAGAGTAGCCACTTAGGTTCACGTCCCACGCACGACGCTACAAGATGGCAGCAGTCTTCATAATCATCATACAGTGCGCAAACCATCTACATCTATGTCAATGAAAAGAGCACTGCCAGATTCTCCACGCCTGCCACATTCCCCAGCGCCCGGAGGCCCGGGACTGGGGAGTTGAGCCCTTCAGCCATGACTGAGCCAAAGCTGCAGAGAGAAAACATGGAGGCAGACCCAAGAGGCAGACTCTGCAGGAGACTGCGATGCAAGAAACCTCGCCTCCAAGGAATAGTACCTCTTCGGCATCGCACACTCAAGCAGCACAGGATGCCCTCTCAGCAAGTGCTGCGAAGTTGCGCGGAGTCACGAACATGCTCGTCTTCATCCTCCATCCTGGACCGATGGCTGCACAAACAAGACCTATCCGAAACGCTTTGGCACTTGAGGCCCCAAGGCCTCTCTTCGACTTTCCTTGCAATGTCCTGCAGGAAACAGAAGACCAGACTGTAGGGCAGAGAGCCTCGGCCTCAGCCTCTGGCCTTCATGTCTTGCGTAGCAATCTTCTCCAGGAGCTGCACGCAGGCCTCTGCCCGAGAGCGTCGGAACTGAGGCGGAGCTTTGGGGCGAATCCCTCCTCATCGAAGATCGAAGGCGACGGGCGCCTCTTTTCTCCGCGCCTTCTCCTCCCTGTTACAGGTCTTGCAGCTTCCGACGGCGGCGGCAACGCGGCGGCAACGCGGCAGCGCAGCGGCTCGGGCTTCTGCAGCGTCCGGCGGATTCTCGGACACGACCCCTGCTCGACCCGCAGGGCTTCTCGAGTTCTGCCTGCGCCCCTTCCTCAGTCGCCCCACAAGTCCCACAAGTCTTCGGCCTCGACTGTGGCTGAAGGTGTCGGTGGCGCAGCTCCGGGTTTCCGGGTTGGGCTCCAGCTCCGGCAAGCTCGGCACTAGCTGATTGGCAAATGGTCAATGCAGCGCATCGCATCGTAGATATCGTTGGTCCAAGTTGTCCAGGGAGACCTCCTTATAAGGAGAGCATAGAACCTGAGGAGAAGTTCACAAGAAGTCCAACAAGAGTAACCGAGATGTAAGACGTAAGAATGTAATACTTACACTAACTATATACTTAAATTGCTGGAATAATGGTAACTACAGCTTTCTTCGTATGGCTCAAGCGGCCACTCCACCACCTTCGCAAGGTGCTTCTCACTGCGCTCCTCGAGCTCAGGAGGGCTGGGTCCCTTTGTTTATGACGGCGTCTCTAACTCTAGGGTTTGTAGGTTGAGGGCTTCCTCCAAATATGAAACGGAGGACGTAGGAGTGCGATGAGGGATGCGTCCGGGGTCTGAGAGATCATGGCACTCAGGACTTAAGACTTAGAGTCTCAAAGCCTTACACCCGATCTCCGAGCTTCCCTTTCAGCCGGGCATGCAGGCAGCTTCGGGAAGAAGTCCTCCTGGCAGGTCGTTCTGAGATGCTCTTCCGTACAAAGCTCCGTCTACACCAACCTTCGAAAACGGAGGTGTGGCAGTGAATTTCGCAACTTCCTTCCTGGACAATCTGTCGGATGAGTTCCTTGGCGTCCTCTTCGGTCTTCGCCCGCCTCGCCGCAGAAGGCATGTCAGAAGGTGGTACTGCTCTCCGACTAAGAAGCTTCAAAGCTCCTGGCCTCACTTTGCTGATGAGATTGGTCACGAAGGTGGTGCCACGGCCTCTACACAAATCCAGATACCAAAGACTTCAAGGCTACAGGTCGCTGCTCTTGCATTCTCTTGCGCCTTTGCCACAAATGAGGTGCTGAATCACAAGCGGCAGCATCGTGGAAAGGTCGACGTCCAAGGCTGGCTTGTGCAGGTCCTCGCAAGCTTTCTGTTCGCGGATCGCTCTGCACTTTCCGCTCTGCACTTCCCTGGGTCCTCGGGCTCATCTCGTGTCTGTGACCCTTGGATGTACTCGGAGGGGAACCTTCGGAAAGCTCCCTTGTCACCGGGCCACCGCCCACCCCACAAAAAAGATGCGACAAAGAGGAAGGGTCCCGGCTGGATGGAGCCCTTGCTGTCGCCGTCGATGTCGATGAGCCGGGCCTTGCGGCAGTCCCTCGAGACGAGGACGTTGTTCATGTGGTTGAAATCGAAGGCCTCTGAGCAGAACACATATCTTTGTGATGCCGGCCCTTAAAGCTGTTCGCGCTGCGCCTGCACCCCCATCAAGGTCAGATCTCTGAAGCCATTCAGGAGGCTCACCTCGAGTGAGGGAGCGTGCGCCGACGCGGGCGCTTCGCTGCACGGGATTGGTTCAAAAACCCGTCCGCCAGGCCACCAGCAAGACTTTCACCTTGATGAGAGAGAACTTGGACTGCATGTCTTTGATGCGCCAGTGCTCCTTCGGGTCCCAGAAACCGCACGTCGAATCGCCCCCCATCACTCCTATTCTGGACACACCCACCTCTGGCGAGAGGTCGCCCGAGGCCAGAACCTGTCCAGCATCAGCATGGAACCTACAGCCCCGAGCCTCGACTTGATGCGAGCCTTGGTGTAGTCCTCCATAAACATCTTCAGCGTGTAGGCGGAGAAGTCCTCCTGGTACTGCGACAGCAGGGTTACCTGCCAAGCTCTGAGCTCCCTGGCGAAGGAGGGCAGCAGGTGCCAGGATTGGCATCCCGACCTCGAACTTGTATTCGTCGTGGTTGTTGTTGTTGGAGGCGAGGGCGATTCCTCATCATCGCAACCAACACATCTCACCCCCCCCCCCCAAGCCCCAGGACGTCCAGGTCCTCTTGGACAAATGCTGGGCACCCCGGCCCAGGCCGTAGAAGTAGAGGAGCCGGCCCTGCTTGTTCAGCGCGCCAGCCATGCGCAACCTCCCGCTTCGCCCAGGCTTCGCTCGCGTGAATCGAAGATCTCTCACGAAAGAAAGGCCGCTTGTCCCTTGCTTGGCCTCTTCGCCACGCCGGCTTCCGACTTGTGCTCCATGGAGGCCAGCATCTTCCAGAGGCCTCGAACGGTGCATGAGACCCTCGCACTGAGGGCGGATCTCAGATCTCCCGCTGGCTTTCTTGGGCCCCGGGCTGAAGGGTCGCTTCACGGCGGCGTCCCAACGCCGTTCGAAGGAGTGGTCCGAGCTCAGGCGCCCTGACGGCATACTTCGCATCGCCTCCTACTAGCATCTGCCACTGTTCCTCCCGAAAGTGTCACGAAAGGTTCCAACGTGCCCCACACGCACACACGCGCACACACACACACAGAGACAGAGGAAACGAGCATAAAGCTATGAAGAAGTCGTGAAGACGCTCTCCGCGGAGCTCCGCTGTCTAGATTTCTCACCTGCGCTCCGCTTGCAACCGAGGGGCGCAGTCTCAAGCCCCTTCGGACAGGCTCCGGGTCCTGCAGCAGGCGTCTCGCCACTGAGATGCAAGGACGCTGAGTGCCTCCGCGCCTTCTCCACCGCCTCAAGCTCCACCCGATGCACGATGGCATTGGCCCCTCGGAACAGGACCAAGATCAAGAGGGAGGCCCCCTTTGCCCACAACAGAACTGGGAGGCAGAAGTGAGCCCGAGCCACCCATGCCCAGGATGCCGCCCTCTCCGGGATGATCGAACTGCTGCCTGCGATTTCCCGGAAGTACTTGAGGACCCCTACGGCCTTAGGGGAAGAAAGGAAGACAGGAGGAACATGCTCCCCACTGCCTTTCCATCTTGCTGGTCGAGATGTTCATGAAATCCTGAAGCGCCCAAGGACGAAAAAAGCTGAAAGAGTGACTAGTCAGCTCGTCTCAAGGCGGGGCCAAGCAGCTCGCTTGCTGCGGGGGTCATCGGAATAGCTGAAGATGATCGGATGCGTCGACCGGAAGGCCTCGCCGGAGGTGAAGTCCCATGCTCGGAGATTCGTGTCCAGGAAGTTCTCCGCCAGCAGCGTCCCGGGAGCCCCGGGCCGCTCCTCGTGGCCTGGGCCGATTGCACGCCGAGGGCCAATTTCCGGGGGCATTCCTGCTCCCTGCTCTGCTCCCCGCTCTTCTTGGCCCCAAGCGGAAGGTGAAAGGCTCGTGCGCTTCCTTGTCTCCCTTCAACCTCAGCTTCGGAGAAGTCACAACGGACAACCTCTCCTTCTCCTCCGCTCAAGCCAGGCCGCACGGAGAAGATCGCCAGTTCGAAACGACATCGAGAGTTCCAGCAGATGATCGTCGACGCGCCTACAGTCAGCAACAGTATACAACAGTTGGGAACCTCTGCGAAGCCCTCGGGAATTGACCGAGCGGGGCACCGAGGGAGTCACCGCCGGCTTTCACGATCTCCAAGCCGAAGGTCGATTGCAAACGCGCGATCTGAACACCGACCTTCTCAGCGCTCTAAGAGCGGAAAAGCGACTCTAAACAGCGCCCCGGGCCTCCACGGCTGCTTCCTCGAGAACGAGGTCGAACTCCGGAGGCAAGCCGAACATGGTGAACATCATCCAACTTTTCCCGATGATGCATTGCCTGTCGATATCAAAGTCGCACCATACAGTAACGCACTCGTTTTGGGGTTTTGGCCACAAGCCAAGTCACTTCTCGCAGGTCAGGTAGGAGTTCACGCGATCGTTGAGGATGTGCCGAACAGCGTCGATCGTCGCCTCGACCTCGGACGCTGCAAACTCCCAAACCATGTTTAAGGGTTTAGGGTTTAGGGTTTAGGGATTAGGGTTTAGGGTTTAGGGTTTAGGGGTTTAGGGTTTAGGGTTTAGGGGTTTAGGGGTTTAGGGTTTAGGGTTTAGGGGGCAGGTCCACAACATCTGAACTTTACCTTACGCATTACTCTCCAAGAAGCGGGGATGACCGCCGCCATCGTACAGACGCCAGAAACCAGGAGCTCTACCTCCACGTGGGACGAGTCTGGGAACGTCTCCACCTTCAGCCTCTTCCCCTGAGAACGGTGAGAAAGGCAAGATCAGGAGAGCACGAACTTCATCACCCCGGCCTTGGGCGGATCAGGCAGCGGCCGCAGCTGCGGGGAGGGCTCTCGACCCCTGGAAGTGCGTTCCAAAAGAGTGCCAGGATGGGCCACGGACATCCGACGAGCGGTGCCTCAACCGCTCCTCGATGATTTCCAGCTCCACAAGCTGCCGCTGGAACCCGACGTTCTCGAGGATGAAGGGCCGACACTTCGACTGGAGGAGGGCTTTCGGAAACCCGCAACGAGGAAATTGGCTGTGAAGAGCTGAGCTGCAGGCACAAACGGTCAGGATCTCCTCCAACTTCTTTCCCTGCAGAATCTGCACTGCCACCGCCAGTGTGGCTGAGCGGTTCTGGCCCGCTACGCAGAAGAAGAGCACATTACCACCTGCTCCGGAAGCAAGGACTTCACCCGAACGTGATGCAACGATTCCGCATACGCTCACTGGTTTGTGGGAAACGGAAACGGAGGTAACAGCGCACAAAACCTCCTGACAACACTTCCGCGCTTGCACCTGTTTGCCGCACTCGGTCGTAGAACGACTTGGCAGTCTCCAGGTGTTCGGATCGATGACCCTCGCGATCATGTAGGATCGGATAGCTGTAATCGTCCTCAATGCAGGTTTCCCATGGAAAAATGCATCCAACGGAGATCCGATGGCGCCTGGCTGACATTCGTGTAGCCGTACGCGATGCCTGGGCAGGGAACCCGGCAAGGAAAGGTGTCTGCAAAAACACAAATTGGCCCGCATCAACTCGGTCGTGCTTGCAAATTTGCCCCAAGCCCCATGCCATGGTGAGTGTAGACATCCAGGTTCAAGGAGCTGATGCCCGTCGGAGCACAGTTCATGGCACCAGTGACCTCGGCATCTGACATCCTTCCATGCCACAACAGGACACCAAAAATATGTCTCGGCTTAGGCATCTTAGGCACCCCCAGGCTGACCAGCGTGCGCACGTCCGTCGCGTGACCTCAGGGGCTGAAGCAAGGCGCAGTGTCTCAGATTCGCGCAGAGCAGAGAACTGATGACTGAAGCGCAACACTGTCCCAAGCACGTGACGTTTGTTTCCAACGAACAAGCCCTCGCCCACCTGCGCCGTTAATAGGGTACCGTGCGAAAGGCTGGGAAAATGTCGCAGTGACATTGTGGTGCCGGGCCTGGGATGGACAAGTGTCCTGGCCGTTGATGGGTTGCGCCACTAAGCGGCGCAACATCGCCAGCTTTCTCTCCATGGCCTCCTGAAAAAAACACAAGCAAGACGCCCCTGCAGGTACAGCACGTGCCCTCTCAGCATCCCCTCGTTCTGTTCTCTGCTGGGGCCTCGCTGATTTCCAGGAACCCTGGCAGAGGTCGCTTGCCATTGGAAGGCTCCATGGCGGCAACGCACGCGCTTCTATGCAACTTGCAGACAGGGCTTCATCTGCTGCGGGTGCTCTCAGCTTGAAGACGAGGCCCTACGTCCCGGCTGTTCTTGGCCCAAGAGCATCTGCGATGTTCGAAGCGTTACAACCCCCCAGCTGTCCGCAGGGTCTGCGATGTTTCTGCTCCTGGCCTGGCGCGTGCCCGGGTCACGGTGTTCCAGGCGCGCCTCGGCCAGGGCGATGGCCTCGAGAGGTGAACAGTTGCAGATCACGAGAATCACTAGAAACTAGAAAGTCAAGATCTCACACGGCCACGCATGCGAGCTCCTTTCTCCGGGGCTGCGAATTTGAAATCTGCCTGTCGAGCGATATCGGCCAAACGAGATGCGATCGGCTGTTCTGTACACTGTACATGATATTTGACCATCTGATACTACTGTAACTGTGGCATGTTCACTTTCCTCTCCTGCGCAATGCCTGTCCGGAGACTACTGCCTGAGCTTCCCTGGTCCCTGGTTCCTCAGTCATCCTCGGCCCTCACGGGTGTATCGGTGTCTGAGCTCAGCACTGCCAGGGTTTTCCTCGGCTCTTCCGTGACCGGCTCTCCCACGGCTTCAGGCGCTTCCTCATCTCAAACCTCTGGAGCTTCCGGAGATGTTGCTGGACGGCGCGATCATGAAATGGGTTCCCCAAGATCTCCGGCTTTGGGGCGTGCTCCTTGGGGATGGGGATCAACTCCTCGAGCAAGCGCCCAAGGTGGGCCACGATAGCTTTCAGCAGGGAGGCGGCGGGCCCCAGTGGCACAAGGCTCTGGTCCTTGGCATCGACTTCTGAGGCCTTCAGCTGGCACTTACGCATGGCGTCAGATCTCCTCTATCAATGTTCCTCTAGACTTGCCTGCGTCGAACCCTGCGAGCCCAAATCCAAACCACGCATGCAGATCGCACATGCGCACATTGACATGGAGACGAAGCGCAATACTAGAAAAGACAGCTGATCACCGCAGCTCGTGCAGGTCCGGCATGCGCAGAAGGATGGACTGTTGGTTGCATTGGCAACAACTGTTCTCCAGCGTGACATGCATGCTTTCGCTACAAATCGCAGAACAGTAGTCGCTATGGAATGCTTGTAGCATCGCCGCACACCAACGAATACCAACGATATCAGCGCGGTGGTGGCGGTGGTGGCGGTGGTGGTGGTGGTGGCAAGCGGCACGAGACGGGTGCAAAACAGCAAAGCTGCTGAGGCCTGTGCCTTCCGATGGCCGACCCCACAGAGCTCGGCCATGCCATAGATGGCGGCCATGCGCGGCAAAGGATCGAAGTCCTGAGACCAACACGCAGACGTACACCAAGGTTGCACCAGTCGGACCCTCCTCCAGCATCTTCGCCAGCTTCCGAAGGGACGGCAGGTCGTTCAGCGTCGCTGTAGCGGCCAGCGAGTCGGTGGCAGCCTGCCAGGCGAAGCCGCAGAAACCTTTAAGTGTTCCGACCCTTCGCTTTCTGGCTTCCTGCCTTCCGCACGATCCAGGACCTTGCGACATCTGCCGGGCACGGATCACCTCTGGCTTCTGACAGCGCGCCTGTCATCGCAGGCACTCTTCTCGAGCTCGATGGCGTGCTGATCGCCTTTTTCCTGGTTCGGCTTCCCCGTATTGCCCATGACTCTTGAATCTAAAACAAGTGACAGAAGCAGAACAGAGGATCCAGCAGCGATCTTGGCAACCTTGGCCAGGACGAAGCGGATTCTCTCAAACGGAATTTTCGTCTGGGTGCTGCACTGCGACGACCGCCGCCCGGCGCACGGACTCATGCCAATCGTCGAGCCTGCGCGTGCACCCCACTCCGGAGGCACCATATTCCTTTCCAACATGTTCCGTTGCCAACCATCTCAGGGTGACAGGGGTGTTGGGAGGTCCTAACCAGCCATGGTACTCTCACGACGATCTCAAAGCCAATTCCACCTCGGCGAGATCCAGTCGATGGCCTCCCGCGAGCCCTTCGGGACCAAGGCGGCGATGGCCTACGCGGGCCGACTCAACAAAGACTATGCACAGAGCGGCGTGGAGCACCTTGATGGCCGACTCCCGCACGGTTCCCATCTGGTCCTGTCTAGGCGAAGACATGGCGGGAAAGGAAGCCTTTGCCAAAAAGGCTTTCGGCTTCAGGGGTTCCGCGCCGGTGCCTCGCCTCGAGGAGCCGCTTCGCAGCTGCGAGCGTCTCCGGGCAGTCCTCTGCAGTGCCAAGTGGAAAGCGAAGCAGAGAGCCTAGCAGAAAGCCTACGGAGACAACAGCAGCGCTTTGCGAGGCACCGGTGCCGCTCTGGAGGCCATGGTGTCAATGGCAGCGCGCCTGACCTCAGCAGTGGCTCGGCTTCAGCTGTCCATCCGGCAGAGCAGGAGCTGCGAAGAGTGATTTTGCCGATTTCGCCTCGTTCAGCCAGCTCCCTCTGTCTCTCTTCTGTGACTTAGTACCTACTTTGACCTCGCCAAGTTCTCGAGGCTTCCGCTGGCCCGCGGTTCCCCACGTCCTGAGTCCTGGCCTCGAGGCTTCTGGCCTCTGCCCTTCGAAAGTCCGATTCCATGGGGTCCGTGCTGCGTCTCCAAGAAAGTCACGGACGCGCTTCGAGAGTGCGGCCTCTGAGCTGCTTCCCTTTTTTGCGCCTAGGCGAAGTCCATGTCTACAGCGGGCTCTTCGTCGAAGTCCTCGTCCTCAAAGTCCTCGTCGAGATCACCACCAGAGACTGGGCCCCCCTTGGCGGCGCGCGCCAGGGCGGCGAGGGTGGCCCTTTCTCCTCGGCGCTTGGCCTTCTTCTCCTTCCTCATCTTCTTGTACCGGGCTTTCCAGAAGTCTATCTTTGCTTGCTTCTCTTCTGCGGTCTTCTTGGGGGCAGAGATTGTCCGGTTCTCCCACTTCTCCTTCAGGAGCGTCTTGACATCCTCTGCACTCTCTGCCGTCACTGCCCTCCGAATCCACTTCTGCACGTGGTTTTTGCAATTCCGGGCCATTGCTAAGCCCTTCTTGGAGGTGTAGTGGATGTGGGGTCCCTCCAGCTGCAAGGTCTTTTTCATCTGGGTAGCATAAGGGTTCCGTTGCTCCTGTGGCTTCACGAGATGATCGTCCTTCGTCATGATCAAGAGCATAGGAAGTTTCCGCTCCTGTAGCTCTTGTACGAAGCGCCTACAAGCCCGGGACGGCTTCTTGTGGCTCTGCTGCAGGTGCATCATAAGGCGCAAATCGTAGACACCCTCCTCGCACATCTGAAGATATCGCAGCACGAGGTCCTCCCAGACCGCCTCCCATCGCTTTAGTACACCCTGGTGAGCCATCTCCTCGGGATCAGGATACCCCGGCAAATCGACCAGGACGAAGCGGTTGTTCACGACGTAGAAATCGATGCTCGTTGTTCGCCCTGCCCTCGAGGATGCTTTGGCGGCATAGTTCCATCTCACAACGTGGTTGATTAGGGAGGACTTCCCGCAGTTCGTCATGCCGTTCACGGCAATGTGGGGCATTCTCAGCCATGCATTCTCAGGAACCATCGCATCTTCGCTCAGCTTAGGCACCCTAGGGAGGTCCGTCGAAGTTGGGGCTTTCCAAACCCTGTCAACGACGTTGAACTTCTTGGAAATCACCTTCGCCGCTGCTGCTGGCAACACAACAACTATATCAACTATCAACTACTCTGTCAGTCCTTCCTACGATTCTTGTCGATGCTGAGCTCAGGTTTCAAGCTCAAAGCAACCGTCTTTCAGAATGCCCCGCACCTGCTCCCAGAGCTCGTAGGGCACGTCGCCGTCGTCCTCTTCGTTCTCTGTCTCTGTCTCAGGGGAAGACCCCGACTTCCAGCGGGGCGGTGCCTTCGGCTCCGGCTGCGGCTGCGGCTCCGGACTTCTTTTCCTCTCCTCGAACTGCTCAGCGGTGGCGCGACCGAATTCCTCGGCCCGGTCTTCCGCCTCCTCGGCGGCTGCCGCCTGAGCCAGCAAGGTCGGATCGCCTGCTTCCGCGGCCTCGGAGGCTTCGGGGAAGGCCTCCTCCGCCCAAGGCGCATCCTGCGGCCTGCGCTTTTTCGCGAAGGGGTTCGAGAGCTCCTCGTCGTCCTCGTCCTCGTCCTCGTCGTAGATGCTCTGCACTTTCTTCACCGGGATTCGGAGCCTCGCATTGTTCTCCAAAAGCACATCCAAGGCTTCATCGACGATGCCGGGGTCTAGCATGCGCCCTTCCTTCGTGCGCTTCCCGTCCCTGGCAGCTTTACGCAGGCGCGATGCCAGCTGAAGAGCATGCCGCGTCGTCGGAGCCTGCTTCAGGAGCCTGTAGACCTCTGTGACGTTCAGTGTATCTGTGACCGCACCCGCACGGAGGCCGATCCGGGATCCACGCCTCCTCAAAAGCACGAACACAGGAGCACAGGACAAAACAAGGGCTGCCACACAAGTGCATAAGACCATCGCAAGAAAGTCCTGCCTCAGCCATCTTGGACCCCTCCGCGCGACGAGGGACGCGAGGGACGCAACGAAGAGACCCGAAGCGGTCGAAGTCCGAGCATGAGCGAGGAGAGGCCCTACCGTCCCAGAGGCCGCTGCGGGTGCCGGTGCCTTGGCCTCTGCCGGCAGGGACAGACCCGGACCCGGGCGCTGCGCAGGGCGCTGCGGGGCTCGGAGACCGGCCACCAGGGCCAGGGCCATGGCGAGGAGAGCACCGGGGAGAGGGGGGGGGGCCCCTTTTTTGGGGCAGCGCAGGGCAGCGCACTCTCTCTTGGAGCCCGGAACCGCCATCCAAGAAAGTGCAAGGAGAGCGGAAGATGGGAACTTTGGCCTTCATCCTCCCTGGGCTCCAAACTCCCCAGTCCTCGTCTGTTAGTCGGGACTTAACGGCCTCCTCCACCTCGGACCGGCTCGGACCGGCGCACACTGCAGGAAAGGCTGCGGGCATCAACGAATCAAACAAAGCATTGCCTGCAGGTCCAGCGCCGTCCCTCGTGTGGCCTTGCAAAGAAGTCGAAGACACTCTGTTCACTCCTTGCATGCACACGCCATCGATTGCCTAACGTAGCTTGAGGACACGGCGTGTCCGAACTTGCCTGTGATGTCTGCCAGGGTGCTCAATGCTGCAATCCTCGTCCACTCCTTGAAGCCAGTGTGAGATCGTGGTCGTGCCGGGGAATCGGCTATAGCGGCTATGCTTGGAACAAGTTGAGACCAAGCTGGCAGCACAGGTACTGGACACGCGCTCCAACGTCGCCTGGACCTCACAGGACTAGGACTCAATACTTACGAATAATTGTGTTTTCGGGCTTTTCCTTCGGCATTGAGGCTGCTTGGGAAGGCACGGTGCGCGGGTCGCCGATGTCGGCAACTTTGGACATGGCGCCCTGCGCGGCGAGCTGCACAGCAACATCTTCGTCACCCAGGGCCTCCCACAGTACAGAGAAAAGTCACGCAGTCTCGCACAACGCAACCCTTTGACTCCGCCGAAGTCGCGAGCCTTGGCCAAGGCCGCGATGGCCTCAGGGTCACCGGGGTATCTGCCAAGGTCCTTCACTGCCTGACAAGGCGTGGCAGTCGCATGTCGCAGTCGAGGTGTTTTCCGCCGTCCATGCCTTTCGGCGCACGGGCACATCGTGGTGCGTCGCGTCTCTCAAGAGCTCCTCCTGAGGCTCAGCCGACCGGACATGCTTGAACCGGCCTTAATCCCCAGGCCAATCCCCGACCTTCGGTCGAAGGGGCCGCCGCTTCTTGGTCTCGGCAAAGGCGCGGCCTGCTTCTGCACACACGATTGCTCACTGTCCACTGTCGAATTACGCCCCCGCGGGAAACTTGCGAGCAAAGGCTCCCTGCCTCGCTGGCACGCGAACGCCGGGAGGCGCTGCCTGGACTGGCGGAGCAGTGTGGGCAGGGGTTTCCAAGGAGCACGTGGCACCTCGACAGCACCCCAGCCAGGCTGGCCTCCGCAAAAGACATGTGTCGCAGATCACATCAGATCACTTTCGCAGTACCCAGCTCCGCGCGGAGCGGCTGCAATTGACCCAGCTGGCCCTCCGTACCTTCGCACCCATCTGTCTCTGTCTTTCCCTCTTCGTGGCGATGTGCCGGTTGGAGCGGAGACAAAGGGCTTCAAAGGGCAGCACCGCGACACGGAACGCTCGAACGCCACAGCTGCGGCCCCACATGGCAAAGCTACGGGATGTGGCACTGCTACGAAGCCTGCCGTCTGCTGTGGGTCGCTGCCGTGTGTTCCCTTATCCCTTGCCTGGACCTGGCAAGTCTGCTCAGGGCAGCATGCTGCATGATCTGCATGAGGTGACGGCTCATGTCGAACCCAAAGGCCAGAGCTGGCACTGCGCGCTCTCGCTGAAGAAGCTGCCGGCCAAGGCTTATCATGCTGATATATGCTGGTTCACACAACCTGCACCTGTCAGCACCTGCCAATCTGCGCTTGTTTGCCTGCTGCTATTCGGCGCAATGATCCCAACCGATGCCAAATATGCAAATATGTACACCACTGCTTGCATGATCAGATCACTTTAGAAACATGAGACTCAGAGTGCTCTTCGAACCCGGCACACCGCCGTAATGAGGTGATGATCAATCAACTAAGACTGCGAAAAGTGGTCGGCATTCAGCAAACAGTGCTGGAAAGCAGGGTGGCAAGTTGTTCTGGCCTCCCGACAATCCATCAAGAAAAGACGGCCTTGGCTGACTGCGCGTGCTGTGGAACTAGCCTAGAACAGAATCCCGAGCCGGGTCTAGCCATGTCTAGCCTAGCCAAGCAGCATGCGGCCTGAGATTGACGGTCTTTGTGTCTTGCCGCCGGAACATCAGCAGACAGGCGTGGTGCCCTTCTGAGTCGATTATCTCTTGGATGTCCTTCTTGCAGCGCACTGCTGCGTCGTCCAGCACATGCCAGGATCCTTCCGGCCCCTCCGGCCCGGGCCGCTGCCCGTTTTCCGGCCTTTGCTCGCAATGCAACGCGAAGGCCTTGTAGGCCCCACCTTCTGGGACTTCGCCGTAGTGGCAAATGGCACTCCGCAGTTGGTATGTGACCTGACAGACGAAACGGGTGTCAAAAGCTCGAAAAGGACACCACATCCATTTCCTCCAAGTGGCTGAGCGCAGGGTGTAACCCGTGGCCTCTTCCAGCTCCATTTCGAGGCCTATGCGACCTCGGGGAGCACGAAACACAACACCGAACGCTTGGGTGGGCATGCTGGGGCACTGGACAGGGCTAGCATGTGTTTTCTCACGAGACCGTTAAATAAATATATATATTTTTTTATTTTTATATATATATATGTACATCTATATATATATATATAGATATAGATATATATATATATATATATATATATATTTTTATATTAATATACATGTATATTTATGTAGAGGCCCCTGGGCCCCGGGCACTTTCGATTGACCCGGTCGGGCAAGCCGTCGCTTCCCGTGCGGAATCGGTGCAGGTGGAGGAGCAAGAAGGGCGGGAGCCGAAGGAACCGGGCTTCCTGTCGCGTCAGCAGCTGCTCCACAGCAGCCTCCACCGAGATGGGCGTTTTGGGATCCCCGAAAGGGTCTGCAAGATCCAGGTGAAGCAAGAGGAAGGGCGCCACATCCGTGTGAGCATGACCATCGCCGAGGGTGCTCACTCGCCTCCCATGGGAGGACTTCCGGACGAGCCCTCCAAAGATCCGCATCATCGGTGAGTCCTCGTGCTGGTAAGGCACCGCGGAGAGAGTTGGCCACTTGCACTCGTCATGAAGCTCACCAAGGAAAAACCGCAGGAAGCAGGAGAACATGTCGGGACCGACAAGGTCAGGGAAAACCGGCGCCTCTTGCACCGATTTCCCCCTCTCAAATCGTCTCAGCAGCGGCTCGGCGAGGAAAGCCGCGTCGACCTCGGACGGAGAGCGCACATGAGCGGAAGCCGAAGCTTCGCTGACGGACTTGGATCGTTCGGGATCCTTTCGGATTCGTCTGGGATTCGTTTGGGTGCGGGCTTCGCTGCAGACGACCGGCTGCGTGGTCGCCCGTGGCCTGCAGGCGATTGAAGACGCCCGCAGAGCCCGCAGAAGCTCCCCGAAGCTCCGAGTGTCCGTAGAACTCCCAGGCCAACTGCATGAGGCAGTTGTACGCCGGACGCTGATGCGGCTGATGCGGCTGCTTCTGCCAGGAGACCTGTGCCAGCAGATGGCAAAGTGGTGAGCACGCAAGCAGCGCCTGCACCCAGGCATTGAGAAACGGGATCGCGTAGCAAGGCAATAGGCCCCGGAGCCGCACAGGCAACAGCTCCTTGAGAACGGCCGCTGCAATTCTAGACTCTGGAACGCACGATAGGGCCCTGAAGCGTCTTAGGTCTTAGGATGTCTCAAAAAGAAAAAGCCAAGAACTCCCCCGTGGCCCAGTCACAGAGCTCAGATCCAAGCAGAGCGATCTCGGCTCCCGCCCCCCGCGGCGTGGGGCCACTCGCTCGGCGTGCTTCAACAAGAGCTCCAAGAGGTCGGGCGGGGCCCTGTCCCCCTCTCCATCGGACGGGTCCTCGCTGGACCACTCGCTGTCCTCCTCGCGCTCTTCTCCCCGGGCCTCAAGCAAAGGGATAGCTGAAAGGAGAATAAATATCATAAGAAAGGGAAAGGATCCTGAAAGGATGCAAAGGCAATGAAGGGGGGCACTCTCTCCGTCCCTCCCTTTTTGGGCCTCTCTCAAGGACATGAGCCGGCGCATGAGCCCGGACTGGGTGGCGGCGGCCGCTGCGCCGGTAAAAAAAGCTGCTGCGTTCAGGCCGGTAGACGGGGAGGAGTAGCCGGAGCGGCGGTTGGGAGAGGCCACTCCAGACGGGAAGCCCGGGATAGGGGAGCAGTAGCCACTGAAGGAGGTCGGGGAGCGGGCGGGGGAGTGGTGCGAGACCGGTGTGTGGATGTTGGGCGTTCTGGAGATGGCAAAGGGGCTGCTGTGCCACATGAACCCCAAGCTCGGCCCGGACTCCGCGGAGGGCTTGCTGCGCCGCCGCAGGGGTGCGCTTGGGGCTGGGGCACGTAGGAGCGGCGCCAAGGCATCTTGCCAGGCGTTGGCCGGCGCAGGCCCTTCCTCGAAGGTCTCTGACGCCGCTTGCGCTTGCACCCACTGGCTGCCCGGTTGAGGCACCTGAGGCACCTGCAGCGCCTCCGCCACTTGTTCCACCTTTCGCAGCGCCGAGTCGATGCTGGCTGCGCTGGGCGCGTGGGACCCGTGGGAGCCTCTGATGCCATGGTAGGCCTGGTACTGTTGGTACTGTGTGTAATCATTTTCATAGGCACCGGCACCGCCCGGGGTGTGGCAGTGGGAGCGTGGGGAGTTCGACTGAGTGATGTCACCTGGTGTGTTCGATGGCGAGGGTGCCAGCACGAAGCGCAGGGCCTCGCCGTCGAAGAAGGAGTCGCAAGAAGAGGCCCGACTAAGCGCTCGGCTGCGTGGCACTGAAGCGACACCTCTGCAGCTTAGCATCGCTCGACCCTTGCCAGCCGACCCGAAACACCAACTCGCAAATCTTCTACTACTCGAAAAATTAGGCCTTCTGCAAGCTCCAAACGTCGTCGCTGATAAGTATCATGGTTGGGGTTGTGTTTCCAGCTTTAAATGTTTGCAGAGCTTGTCGGAAATACCTATGCCCTAGCCTTCGGTGGCTGTCGGGGCTGTGGAGACTTGTCTTGTTGATGGTTCCGAGCCCTGTCGCCCCGTACGTTTTTTCAGGCTTGTCTATCCCTGAGCTCCCCTGCGCCGATGCCACAAGGTGTGTCTGTGTCAGGGGTCTGCTCGTGTATATCCCGTCTGGCTTGCTTTCTCGCAATGTCTCACCCATTCCAAAGCACAGCCCCGCCTGAGGCGGCACCGGAAGAGCCGCATGCGGGAGCTGGGTAGCTTGGCGAAGGCGACGGCGAGGGCGCGGGCCCCAACCTTTGGAGCATCGCGGCCTTGAGGCGCTTCTCGGCACTCCTCACTTCGTCCACCAGCCCCAAGGTCCGAGCCTCTGCAAGCAGCCCTAGCACCTGTTCCATGCTTTGGCCCAAGGATCGCTTCACGTTCGCAGACTCCTCATCTTGGGAGGGCGGGCCCGGGTCGTTGGAGCGGCGCGCCCGGGCCACACTGGGCTCTGCCCTCGCGGCGCCCTCGAAGCAAATGCCCAACTTGGCGAGCGGCGGACATTCTGCGCGTGCTCCCAATGCTCCGGCTGGAGTTGTGCTGCGACCCCGTGGTTCACAGGTCTCCTCCACACCTCAGCACAAGAGGCCCATAGGCCGACAGCGCATGACGAGTTGCGGCACACATGGAATGAGGGAGATCTGTGCTCCAACGAGCACGCTGCGCCGCATGAGCTCGTGGAGCCAAGTTATGAAAAGCTGTTCACTCGCTGAATATGCGTGGCTGAGTGAGTGCGTGGCTGAGTGAAGGCGCGAAAGAAAGCAAGAGAGTAAGCAGTGCATA
Organism: Symbiodinium sp. CCMP2456; assembly: GCA_905221635.1. Lineage (NCBI taxonomy): Eukaryota > Dinophyceae > Suessiales > Symbiodiniaceae > Symbiodinium > Symbiodinium sp. CCMP2456. Next base: position 36,933 of record CAJNDV010020857.1, read on the forward strand.
GAAGTGTACGAGAATTACATGAGGAGTTGAGTGACTGGCTGAGTACATGAGCGGGTGCACAGTGGAAGGCACTCGAAAAAGCCGCGAGCGAGATCGCCAAAGAAAGAGAGCGAGAGAGAGAGAGAGAGAGCGAGAAAGAGAGAGAAAGCCAGCGACGAGCTTGGATTGACACCTGCTACTTCAGGTCAACCACAGCCCCAGAATCCCAACTTCCAAGACCTTTACAGGCACTGCTCCGCGAACTCCATTCTCCAGTCCAAGCCTCGACTGTCGTTTACCTCGGCAGTCTTCCGCACGAAGGTCTTCCAATGCATAGAGGTCGCTGGCAAGCCCCAGGGCCCCTCCGGCTCCTTACTTGCAGTGCCATGCAGTGCCCCAGCGTGCAAAGTAGCCACTAAGAGTAGCATCACTAGCGGTAACTCGCGGCTCACAAGAAAAGCCCCCCTCGGTTTTAGGCGCCCTAAAAGCAGCTTGGAAACTGGGGAAGGCGAGTGCGTTCCCGTCGCCTCGGACGTCTCCTGAAACGGGAGACGTAACTTCCCCAGTCCCAGTCCCAGAAGCTGATCCGAGCCTGGTCGGTGGACGGGAAGTTCTGGTGCTTTGGGCTGCAGGAAGAGGACGAGAGCATCTGCGACTTGGGGCTGCCGAAGCTGGTCGCGAACTTGCTCTGCCCGGGCCTCGCAACGAGCGCTGTCAATTTCCATCAAAAGAGAGCCCCGAGGTAACCGGGGCCTAGCCTGATGCTGTTGGAAGGGCTGGCACTGCTCGGGCCTGCACAGGCGAAGGCGCGGCAGGAAAGGCGCTCGGCTTAGCCCAAGTCCCCGCCTGGAGATTGGGCCTTCGGCGACGCTTCCGGCAACGAGCTTGTAGCTGATTCGGGTGGTAGCGAGTCTGCATGTGCCATCCGAACCACCTGTCGAGTGGAGTTCTCTGCTCTCGTCTTCTGCACTTTCACTCTCTGAGACTCGAAGGGTGCCTTCTTCTGACCTTCGTCAGAATCCGTCTCGTCAGCCCACCTCCTTCTGCGGGCTCTGATGATCCCCCAGAGCTGCGGGGGCCCGGGCCCTTCTTCGCCCTCGGCAACCTCTTCGTCCTCCGAGCTCTCCGCCTCCGCCTCCTCCTCCTCCTGCGCGGCTCCCTCCGCCTCCGCTTCGGCCTCCGCCTTGGCCTTGGCCTTCTTTTTAGGGGGATCGGCTTTTTCTTTCCACTCCAAGGAGCCAAGGCTTGGCGAGCCGCTCTGAGCTAAGGCCCACTCGGCCCTGAGCAGACCCGAAGCCCCGATCTGCACGCACTTCACATCCACAAAGCGGGGCACCTCAAAGAAGTCCAAAGCGGCCAGAAAGTCCCAGGGGATCGGCCCACCGAGCCGGAGCACTGCCTCGCTGCCAGGAGCCAGGCTCCTCCACAGGTGCGCCTGGGCCCCAAAGCGCGTGCCGTGGAGTAGCAACAGCTCCCGGGGACGATGCCGCGCCAGCCTCCCCCTGCAGAAGGAAGCCTTTGAATCGGCCTCAGATGCAAAGCCTCGGCACACGGCCTCAGCTATCCGCTCCGCTGAGAAGCTCGGCCGCTCCAGCTGGAAAAGCACAAGGCTCAACGGTGAAGAGCTCGGTTCCTGCGGCTTGGAAGGCTGCATGTCTGCGGCTGCTGCTGTGTGGTATCTGCAAGGCTTCGCGGCGATCAGGTCCACCTCTAAACCGGAGCCACTGACCTCTCTCAGCGCCTTTGCAAAGGCCCGCCATACCGACAGCTGGATCCCGTCTTTCGTCTTTGAATGGGGTGGCCCCACATCGGTATGCAGGAAGAGGCACCCGATCCTGGGCCGCAAGCAGAGCAGGTGCCCAGAAGCCTGTCGTAATCCCTGTTTCATTTTACGTCAGCCTCAACCCCATACAGTACACCTCCCTGCCCGGTATAGCCAAACACCAGTCCCCAAAAAGGGACGAAGATCTGTCGGAGCCTCCTGTTTTTCGCTTGTGGCCTGTATGTATGCGCACAAAATGATAGACGTTTTGTGCGTGAGGGCTTTGTGCCTGACCAACGCGCACATCGCATCCGGCAATTCTGCAGGGCCCTCAGTTTTCCTGGGTCTGGAGGTGCAGTTTACACAGTTCGGGACGGTCTCCCATGTCTGCACTCGAACGCAGTGCCGCCGACACCGCAGATGGCCCCCGCCGACAAAGTGTGTGTGCCATCTTTGACCGGTCAAGAAGCAGCTCGCTTACGATCCGACACAGGAGCCAGAAACTGCTGCAGGGAAACTGATGCCAACGTGCTGCTAGCTGCTAGATGCTGCCAGCACCGCGCCTTCACATGCTGGGTGCCTCTGCCAACAGCCCCAAGCAGGCTCTGAACCAGTGATGCACGCATCCCTCCAGGCCTCCCAGCCCGAGCTTCAGCCGAGGCTCATCCGCTGCCGCTCTCCGGGCTCTGCGGCATCTGCGGCGGGCTCTGCGGCCTTCGGCTGATCCGCTGCCTGCCCCCGAAAACCAGGGACTAAACCTGCACGATAGAATCTCCAACTTCGACGTATTCGAAGAACCTCCCTACATGTAATGTCGGCGTGCTACGCTGCTTGCTTGCATTGCGACTTGCTGTCGAACTCCAAGCTTTTCGGGCGCATCTTCCTCTGCAATCGTGACCTCATTCCTCCATGGCCGGCTTTCCAAAGGCCAGCGATTCAACAGAGACCCCAAACTCAAGATCTGCACGTGGAGATACCGCCATTGTCTTACCTGCTCCCGGCCTCCTCCGGCTCCGAGCCAGGCACCGGGCCGAACTCCGCCTCAGAACGGGTCCCCCCCCCCCCCCCCCCCCCNNCCCCCCCCCCCCCCCCCGCTGCGTCGCTGTCGTGCGTCCATTCAGGCCTTTCCGCTCTTCTGCATTTCCGCGCATCTGTCTGTGCTCATGCATTTTGGATCATGTAGATTAGCAGAGATGCATGCAAAAGTCTGCTGCATGCAGATGTGTATACATGCATTCATGCAGGCAAGCAGGCAAGCAGGCCTGCATGTAGATAAGCGCACGTCCATAGGTTCCTTCTTGCTTCACCGATGAAAGTGCTCGTGCCCACATACTGTCGGCGTGTAGCATGAGTCGAGGCGGCACTGCAAGTGTGTACTGCTCCGGTGCAGCCAGGTTTCGGCTTCCAGATCCACGGCTGCTCCGAAGCAGACTCGCACGGGGCACCTCGACCAGCAAAGGGGGGACTGGCTGTCGTTCTTTCTGGGGGACAAATTCTTTCTGAGGCGGCGGCTGCTCTTTGAGTGGCCGATCCATGCGGAGGAAGTTTGGCTTTAGAGGCTTCGAGGGCTCCTTCCCTGGACCCGCACCCAGAGAGGCAGCCAAGGCCAAGGGCCCAGCGCCGGGCCCGCCACCCGCACCCGCCGCTAGGGAGAGGGTCGAGATGCGCTTCTGCAACCAGCTGTGGTGTTCTTTTCCCAGCCTCTCTGCTGGAGAGCACAGAAGGACACCCAAGACGCTCTGGCTTAAGGTGTCCGCTTGGAAATACCTGCAAAGAAGGGGTATCCGATCTGGCTCCTCACTTGTGTCATGGTCTGGCACACGCCAGCCCAACATGGATGAGATGGAGGCAGGGTCCACATCGTTGGATTGAAACATCAAGAGAATCGTAGGCGTAACGCGCATTCCATGTGCCACGGCCAAGGGAAGCAACGTAGAAAGCGGGCTGCGGACTGGCACCAGCCAGGGGCACGAGCTGCCGGATGCCGGCGTGCAGTCGGGGATCTGGAACAGCAGCTGGCGCTCGGCGGGAATGCGCAGAGTTTGGTGCACCTGTTGCTTCAAGTCTTCCAGGGATGCAGCTATCGGCAGCTTCAGCTCGGCGGATGCAGGCACTTCGTGGCCACCGGCAAAGGAGCCCCGGGTCGTCTGAAGCATCTTCTCCGTCACGATGCGCACGTGCAGGTGGTCACTGTCCTGCAGCCAGCCCGCGGGTATGGCCGGAAGGCGGCTTCGCGCGGCAGGAGCCGGTAGGTGTCCTCGTGGGGCATGCGTGCTGTAGACTGCGAGCAGCGGAGTGAGATCTCGTGTGCACAGCCATGCATTGGGCACAGAGCCAGGCAGTTGCCAGCGATGGATTTCGTGCATCTGCCCCCCATCCAGCACCCATTCTTGGGCACCATGCAGGAACGTGAGCGTTCGACGTCTTGCAGACACGTGCCGTGAATCTCCTTTCAACTCCTCCTTCCTGGTCGAGTGGCATAGCAGAGCCACGAGATGCCAAGTATGTCCTTCCTCCTCTTTGAAGGAATGCGGGAATGCCAGAATCTCGTTTGGAAGCAAGCGCTTCAAGAAGCAAAGCGTCACCAAGGGCCCTAAAGGTCCCACGTGGTTTTCGGGGCACGTGGAATCTTTGAAGACTTTGGACTTGGACTTCCGTTTCGGGGGATTCCGGCGAAGCCGCCAGGCTGTGTAGGCACGGAAGATCTCCGGCACCGCTCCCCAACCCGGCTCCTGCACGTGGAGAAGGCTCCCCATGGGCTTCGGCTTCCAGGGCACCAGAGGCTCCGAAGGCTCCCAGGACGACTCCGATGGCTCCCCACTCTCCACTTCGCCTGGGAGGTCCCAGAGACGCAGCGAGGCCAGGGAGGGCCTCCGCACGCCCAAACCCGCTGCAAACCACTCTGCAAGGAAGGCTCCTGCTCGCTTTGGCGTGTCATCCAAAGCCTCGAACTCTGCTTCTGGAGTCGGCGACATGTGCCTTTCAGAGGCCAGGGCGGCCATCCAACAGTCACGGACGGGAACGTCCCATCGGCTGCTCAGATATCTTCGTGCCTCCAAGAAGGGTGTCCTGGGCACGGCCAGCAGAGCGGAGACTACAAGGGCTGTAACAACCGATAAGCAAAAGCCCAGCAGAAGTGGTGACCGCGCTATGCAGCGTAGGAAAAAGGCCATGCGCCGCAAAGATCTAAACCTAGAATAGCAGGGTACATAGCCTTCTAAACAAAAAGCAAAAGCCGCCCACGCATCGATCGAGGTTCGAATTCGGAACATCAGCCGAATCGGTGGGCCTGCTCCTGCAAGAAGCAGGTGGGCGGCGAGTGACTCAAAAGACGCTCAGCTTCTGAGCGTTACACAGTCAAAGTCGTTGACATGTCTGGGCGCAGTACGGCAATGACTAATTACGATGATAAAAGAGCGAGAGAGGGCCTACCCGAAAGCTCACTGCTGCACGCTTTGGCAGTAGCTTTACAGTGAACCTGAGAACCTTCTCAGTTGTGAGCCTTGTGAGCTTGCACTCGAAGACAGTAAGTTCGAGTGTCATTCGAAACCCGTGGCGCCTCATGCCCCTTATTCCGCCAGCATGGCTCCTCCTCTCGCCCTTGAAGAAGAGCCTAGCCAGGAGTTCGACGACCACCGCGGCACAAAGCTCAGCAGCAGAGCGCGGGCTCCGCGGGCTCGGCAGCAGCGCCAAGCTCGAAAGAAAGGCCTCGCTGGGGGCCTCGGAGGCGGAAGCGAAAGCAGCGCCTCTCAGGAGCTCTTCGGCGGCGGCGACGACGTCCCGAAGGCGTTTCCCACACGACCACTGCGAGGGGGACGACGACACCTTCGGCTTCCGCTGTCCATCGCAAGGATCCAAATCAGGTAGGATGATCTCCTGCCGAGAAGCTTCTCGAAGCGCAGGACAACTCAGAAACTCAACCGAAGCTCCTGCAACTCCGCCTTCACAAGGATCTCGGAGGGCAGAGCTTCTGACTCTGCGACCTCCGTCTCCAGCTCCAGCTCCAGCACCGAGCGGACCCCAAGTTGCCAGAGCCGCGTCACCGAAGTGTCGGCTTCCGCTGCGATGTAGAGAATGCCGGGTAGCACCTCCGCCGCCTCCGGATGCTGCGGCTGCGAAGGGGGCAGCAGACCTGGATGGAGGAGGAAGGCGTCCAGAGCAAAGCCTTCGGAGCCGGAGAAGCGCCCGGATCCAACCACTTTGTCCTGCTCAGGACCAGCCCAAGCAGACACAGCCGCCCAAGCCCACACCCAGCCAACTCCAAAGGGTCCTTGCCTGCGCCGTGGGATCCCGGAGAATGGAGTGCTCTTGGCTTTGGCAAGCCGCCGCTTGCTTCAGAGCAGCCCCTCCCAGCAAGCACCAAGACCAGAGCAGGGCCTGTGAAGTCGGCACAAACACAATCAAACACACAAAACCCAAAACCCAAGGGGCGTCCTGAAAACAAAAACAAGCCATCGAGCGCCAAGCTGCCGACAGTGTCGGGCTTTGCACAGCAGTTGCAAGAGTGTTCGGGAAGGTCTCCTCAGGCCCCGGGGCTCTTGCGAAGTGCCAGTATACCAACTACCAGTACCGCTCTTACCGCTCCGAGCCGGCTTGCTTTGATCGGGAGATGACACGCTTCATGTGCCCGAACAGCACGCACTACTCGTCCATCCTTCCATCTCAATTGCGTTGAAGTCGGACAACCCCGACTCTGGCCACCCCTTCCGTAACTCCTAAGCCTAAGCCTGCACGAACGGTGGAAAGTCCGGGGCACCTTGCTGATCGTGAAATGAAACAGGACTTCGGCCTTCAGCTTCAAGGAACCGCTGCTGGAAACAAAACGCTCCACATCCGCCAGAGGTAGGACAGGGAAGAAGACTTCCTCGCGAGGCCAGCTGCTTCGGCTCGCATCATGCTCATGTAGGCCATGTAGGCAACTGCAACTGAAAGTAGGCAGGACATATCTGGTCTGCGAACTATGTATATGTTTACAGGGTCTTCTGAGTCCCACATACTGTTATACTGAATACCGCAGGCTCCAAACGCAGAGATCGTGTGCCCGACCCCTGCGCCAAGCTGGAACTCACACTCAAGGGTCCAGAACAGGCCTGTCGACTTTTGGCAACCAAACAACCATGGCCGCCAAGGTGCATTGTTTCCAGGTGTCACGATCCATCTCACTGTGCGAGAAAGATTTTCGGTTCTTTCGCCCAGGAGCGTCACACGGAAGTCGATCGGACAACACCAGTAGCCGGACCAGCCCGGCGTCTCCGTGAAGCGCACTCCAGCACAAAACCTCAGGCAAAACAAACACCTGCCATGGAGAGAGCACACGTAGCTTTTTCAAAAATGCCACCTACCGCCTGCCCACTTCGCACACGAAGCAGCGTGCTCGAATCGGAGTGCGACGGCAAGCCTTTGCTGACACAAAGCGTGGCCACAAGGCCCGGTCGCACCTCCGGGGGATGCCAAGCATGGCCAAGCCCAGGTCTACGCTCTCTCTTTCTCCCGAGCTGTGCCGCACTGTGCCTCCTTCTGCTCCGGGCTCTTCACACCAGGAACACCCTTCAGACCACAGAGCAGCGTTCGTAGCGGCTGCTTGCGCCACTTCTCGATGCGGACCTGAGCTGTGACGTTCAAGACACCACCAAGAGCCAAGAGAAAGCAAAAGCATACAGGACGACGAGAGGCGGGACCCAAGCACACAGGTGTTGGGCCATCTGTGCCAAACCACGTTGCCATAGCTCGAGCATGCTCAAGAGATGCTCAGCCCCGAATGTACTGTGTTTGATTGCCATGAAATTGCCTGCAGATTCCAGACACGGTTGTGGCGGCTGACATCCTGAACATGCAACATCATCAACATTCTTTGAAGTTGCGATACGAGCATTGCTTCTTGTGCTTCTGCTGTGGGGTAACCTTCCAAGGCTGGAAAAAGCATTTTGGTGCTTTTGAAATAAAGCATGCGCAGTTGGATTTTCGGGTTTAGGGGCTTCCTGGACCCTGACGGCTGCCCACACGGCAGTGTTGCCTCGGAAGCAAAAACCTGAATGCAACGAAGCCACTCCTCTCTTTTTTCCCGCGACGCTGCCTCTGGTGGCAGATCCCGCTCACTTCGCGGCCTGATGCAGGCACAAAGTCACGGCCGAAACGAGCCAGTGCGAGCTGAATGGCAGGCTGAAATGGCCGTGAAGTTGCATTCTTCGAACGGGTGGAAAAAACATCCAATAATGGCTGCGAGATGGTAGGGAGACTAGGAAGCCATGGTCCTCTCCTGCGGTGCCAGGCAACCACTCTGCAAGATCTAGAAACAGTTTGAGGGTGCGAAATATTTACCACACAGGGGCAAGCATTCAGCACGGCACGGCATCTTCGTGACTCTGGACATCGGCCTCAGCCTGGCAATGATGGGCCTCAAACTCAAACCTGGTTGTGTGCTTTGGGTTTCGGGGAAAGGCTGGAAGGTCAAGAGGGGCCAATTAAAACCATCGTCCATTCATATGAACCTCGCCACGAATAAGCGCCCCTACAGTCCACCAAGCGCTACATCTGGCTTATGTGCTGAATGCCCCTGCGACTTGGCTGCCACTGCTGTACGGCTTCTTATGTGCTTTAAACACCCTCCCACAACGGAGTCACAGTCTTGCAATACACTTGTCTTTTGGCCGTCGGTGCAGATGACAGCGCTGTCTTCTGCATCAGGACCGAGCTTTCTCGAAAAGCCAATCCTCGATCAGCACGTAGTCAAGATCCGGGAGCTCGTCTAGCATGCGAAGGCACTCACGCACAGTGTTGACGATGGGCTTGCCTTTTGTGTTGAAGCTGGTGTTGATCAGAGCCGCCAGCCCCGTGCGTTTTCCCACAGCCAGCAACAGAGCGTGGACCCAGGGTTCGTCTGCTCGGCTGACTGACTGATGCCGTGCAGTGCCGTCGAAGTGCGCTAAAGCAGGGAACTTCTTCCGCGTCTCTTCGAGGACCTCCGGGGCCATGCTCATGTAGGGCGAAAGAATGCGCCGGCCGAAGACTTCGACCAGGTCCTCTTCTGCGATCATCGGTGCCACGGGGCGGTACCACTGCCGCGCTTTCAAACGGTTCATGCGGTCTTTCATCGTGGCATCCGGCACGGCCAGGAGGGATCGATGCCCCAGCGCCCTTGGCCCAAATTCCTGGCGGCCTCTGACCACAGCGACGATGGGCCGAGCCGGCCGGCCAAAACGCTCCATCCGCTCCGCCCAGAGAGCGCCTTCCCCGACCAGGAGCTCCGCCAAGAAGTCAACGCCACCCAACTCCGGGAGCCGCCGCGCTCCTCGCTGATGCGCTTCCTCCAACAGAACCTCCGAATCCCAAAGCGAAAAGCCCAAGTACTGGAGCGGCTGCCGAGCCAAGGGCGGGGCCACGGACCAGAGCCCTCCGATGGACAAGCCCCCGTCGTTGGGCGACGGCGGCACCCAGACCTCCACTGAGCCCGCTGTCTCTCCCTCTCCCCTCTCCAGAAAATCATAGACGCGCTGGTTCGCCAGGACGTTGAGCGCGCAGCCGCCTGTCATCACCACACCATCCAGGCTCTGGGGCCCCACACGACGGACCAGCTCGGTCACTGTCAAGTTGGTTATCCTCTCAAACTCAACCTGCACAGACGCGGCAAAGTTCCGCTGGCCCTCGTCTGAAGCGCAGACCTGCTGAAGGGCATCCTGGAATCGTGCTGGCAACTCCGTCGTGGGGAAGGTAACGCTCATGATGTGCTCCATGGAATATTTCGGCATGGCACCTGAAACTTCGAAGGCCTCCCGGGCGACCTCTTGCAAATCTTCCGAAGCAGTGCCAGCAGCGGCATAGCCCATGAGCTTTCCCGCCCAGCTGAGGCACTGCAGATGCAAGTCTCCAGACAGAAACTCTGGAAAGAGAGGGCCGCTCTCCGGCTTCCCGGTGTATTGACATCTCGCATCCAAAGGCTGACCAGTTACCTCCGGCAGCAGTCCAGCCAAGAGCATGTACATGGTGCCCAAGCCGTAATCCAGGCTTGCGATGCGTTTTACACTTCCCAAAGAGACATGAAAGACATGAAAGGCTGCATCGCTCACCACAACAAGGGCTGTCCGCATGGAAGATGCATAATAAGCCATTACGGCATGCGCTTCTTGATGATCTATGTATCGCCACTCATCTACGGAGAAGACCTCTTCGATGATGTTCGCTTCAGCTTCCGAGCTCGGACGGACCAAGATGCCCGAGTCGAAGCGCCGAGGACAGCTCCCGGGGCCTCCCTCGCACTCGCATCGGTCTCTGATGGTCTTGGCCGCCTCGAGCCACGCATGCCGCCGCTCCGTCGCGTTTGAAAGAGACGGGGTGTAGTACCGCACTCCGAACAAGCGCTCAAGCTCGAGTACACACTGCACTCGGCCATCAATGCTGATAGCAATGTTCGCCTCATGGCTATTGTAAAGTGCAATCTGGCTTCCTTTCCTTGGGGGGAGAACCTTTTTGATTGACCCGCCATTCTTGGAAGGCAGTGTGCTAACGTCTGCTTTTCTGCGTGCCGTTTGAGCTCGCAGCTGTCGCAAAAGGAGCTCCACGTCGTTTCTCACAGGCTCGCCAGAACGATGTGCCTCCAGAAACTCACCGATCTTCACCGCAACATCCTCGCGCTCCGCGTCCCAGGTCAGTTGCCTCTGCTCGCCATCGAGCTGCAACGTGACTGCTGAAACATCAGGACTGCCCGGTGCGGGCAAGACCCATAGCACACAAAGCACAACTCGAAGCATGCTTCACATAGGGCCACAGACGGTGCAGACGGACTGCATGAATCGAAGTCACACGATGGTTACTTTGGCGACATGATCAGCTTCTCAGGCCTACGACGGTAAAACACATACGGCAGGAACGAGTGTTCAGGAGTAATTACAATCCCAACTGGCATAGCAAACACATTGCTGTCTAGAAAGCCGAAGACTGCGACACGGATGTTGCGACAGCACTCCGACAGTCGCAGTACTGCCCAGATGCAGCTCCCGCTTCTGCAAAGTATCTCGGCCTGCGGATGAAGATGTCTTTCACTTGAGCCTGGTCGCGTGATTTCACCAAGGCTTGGATAGAACAAAAGATGCTTGCACACTCTGCATTCTCCCCCCTGCGGCACTGGCTACATGGGATCAGGCAGTGTTCGTCAAGAGTTTGTTTGAGCTTTTTTGAGCTGTTGTGCAGCAGTACTGACCCACCCAAAAAGCATTCAGCCGAATTTTCTGACGTGTACACCACTCGTGGCAACCTGACATCCACGGGCTTGGGAATGTGCTGGCCCCAGACGCTCAAGCTTTGCAGCCTCAGCCTCAGACAACTCGGCCTCGGGCTGTAGTGACTTTCGCGCACTGGACATACTGACCCGGTGCTGGAAGATGGAAAGCACGTGAAGGCAATCTGCCACCATTGCCACCGGCAAAACGATGCCGACCGCATTCCGGACTTCGTAACAGGCGGACTTCTCATCGACCAGCGACACCATCAGCAGTCATCAACATCAGAAGGCTCAGCGCTATCCCCACCACATCATTACCATGCTCGTCGTCACCATCGTCAACAAGGCTCCTATCCTCCTCATCATTAAAGCTTCTTGCATCCAAATTTGGAACGTGTGGCCACGTGTGCCGCAGCGTGTCGTTCATCGACTTGTCACAGACAAGGCTATTTTCCCCGTCTCGATTCAAGCAAGGTTTCGGACGTTGCTGTTGGGTTGCTGCGGATAGCAATCAAGGTCTGAGGTCTTCATGGGTGCTCATTCAACACTTTGTGTAGGTCTTAAATGTGGGCGTGCGCGTGCTATGGGCTCCCGCCTCGGCTGTGCTGATCGACCGCAGCCGCGGAGCAGCCGCTATATGGTTCGTTGGCAGTTATCAGTGATGAATGTTCTCCTAAATGAGCACTGGCTGGTGAATGCCCTCAGTCCGGAGGCTCGCAGCTGCATTATGGGCTGTGGCATCGACTCCGAGACCAATGCTTGGGGTTCACCTGAGGGGTTCCGGGATGCTTGCAGGGGGCAACACACTAGCGAACGTGCTCTCTTCTAAGTTACAAGCATTGTGGGATGCGGCTCAAAGCTCGTGTATGGCTGCGGTCAGACATGGCATGCGATTCTTGTAGCCCAGATCCCGTCGTTCCTCAGTCATCTTCTTGTCTCTTGGGCGATGTAAGTTGTGTTAACGGGCCGGCGCGCCGCCGAACGAGGGCAGCCAAGCTCGATGAGGTTTCATCGCACATGAACAGTTTGCAACTTCATGAGGAGACACGGCTGTCGAATCTGCCTGTCATGAGTTGTGGCAGTTGTTCTTGGAGTTGGGCGAAAGTGGAAGCCAGTGGAAGGTCTACAGCTCCCTCTGCGCCAGCGATAAGGACAAGTTCGCGACTATGTTTTTCGACACGTTGTGCATGGTCGCTTTCAAAACCCTTGTGTTTGCACTCCGTGGTGCCCCTTCGCAGTCCACGTTGCTCTCTGGCTACGGTCACTGTGGGAGCACGGCCCTACAGCTCCAGAAGGGGCATACAGCACCCTCAAGCGGGTGGAAAAAAAGCCGCTTGTACGAGATCAAGCTGCTGTTGCCGCAGTACTACATCACCAAGAAACAACTCATTCCACCACAATGTCTTGCGCACCCTCTCCCCCAAGCCCCTGTGCAGCACTACATCACCAAAAAACATCCATTCCACCACAATGCTTTGCGCACCCTACCCCCCTCTCCTCCGAGACCCCGCGCAGTAACTACCACCAGAACACAATTCATTCCACCGCCATGTTTTGTGCACCCTCTCCCCCCCGGCCAAAAAACAATTCCATAACAATGTTTGCGCACCCTGTCCCCCGAGCAAAGCTACGTCACCAAAAAACAATTCATTCCACAATGTTTTGTTCACCCTGTCCCCGCTCTCTCCCAAGCCCCCGTGCAGCAACCACATCACCGAAAAACCATTCATCCCACCACAATGTTTTGCGCACCCTCCTCCGAGCCCCCGTGCAGTACTACATCACGAAAAAACAACTCATTCCACAATGTTTTGCGCACCCTCTCACCCGAGCAGTACTACACTTTAGTTCATTGACTGATAGTGCTGACATTCCTCGCTTGGTGCTGTCATGGCACCGTGGAGATTGAAAACAAGATTTGTTGAGACTCGTTACCCCTCGTGTCACGCGCGATGTACAGGAAACACAACTCACTTGGAGAACTTGGACGAGCTAGTTTGTGTGACAAGGCCCAAAGCACGCCTGATCCAAATCAGTCATTATGCCGGTTTCCATTGATGTCGACACTTGTTGCTGTCCTGGCGTGAGTTGCCCTACAGTCCTAGGTCGCCTCAACCTGTTACCGTACACAACGAGCGTGCCAGGGGCGAGTTTCTATCCGGCTATCTCAAATCACGCTCTGAAGTTGTTTACATGCCTAGTGTAGGGCCTAGTGCTGCCATGACTGCTGCACAATGACCATTGAAAGCAACAGCCGCTTGGATTCTTCCGAAGGCGAGCGGAGGGTCGTCGGGTCATGCAGCTCTGGCGCATGCAGGCGTCGGGTCACTCGCGGCCTGCAGGCACAAGCAAAGAGACCAAGCCGGGAACTCGAACCGGATGGCCTCCGCAGAGTCCGCCATGCCGGGCTCCTTTGCAGTTCCAGTCTCCTCCTTCGGTGGGTACCGGGCAGCGCGACGTGAGGCCTGGAGCCTGGAGTACGGGGTCTCCCCGAGCCTCCGCGAAAGGATCTTCAGAAGAGACCTCGACGAAAAAAACAGCCGGATGCCAAGACGTCAGCTCAGGCGACAACTTGAACTGAGGCGCAGGCCGTTTGCAAGAAGGAGCGGGAGTCACCCACACGGAAGCCGACGTGGAAGGACGGTAGCAAAGGCAAGGGTGAAGAAGGCGAAGAGCCTGCAGGAGAAGAGAACTTAGGTGGAGGAAGGCCTAAGCTGCAAAAAAAGCCGAGGCCAAAACCACGCCGCCCCTGCAAAGCGAGCCCTGGCGTTGTGCGCCGGCTCCCCGGGCCTCGGGCTTTTTAGCCATAAATCCGGCTTTTTCTCCTCCGAGGCCGAGCTGCCGAGCTGCAAAGACGATTCTGGCAGCCGTAGACGGCGGCGTTCACCCAGCCTCTGTCGACAGAGGCATGTGCAGCGCAGCGCAGCGCATGGCCGCGCGAGTCTGCGGGCTCTGGGTACCCGCGCCGTTGCTGTACATGGCCAAGGTCGCAAGCCGGCCACTCCTGGCTGCGGCGCCGATGATCTGGACACCATTGGACACCTTCGAGTCCGGGGCGGGGGCCACAAGTTTTCCGGGATGACGCGGATGTATAGCAGCCAGTCTGGAAACGCCTGTGTCGACAAGAGCCGCTCTCTCACGGCGCTGCTTGCTGACAGCTTCTTCTGAGGGTGCAGCCGTGATTAGGAAGCCACACGGATAGGCCAAGGCACGCAAGGATGCGCGCCTGCCAGGGCTGGCTACAGTGGCCCTGTGATTCCCAGCATGCACTTGCACTTCTCTCAGTCCATCAGGGTGTCCTCACGACTGCGCTCGGTGACGGTGTGCGCATGACTGCCACCAAGGACGTCAGATACATTAACAGCCTCAGAGGATGGAACCGAATGCAGCCAGGTGCAACATTCACGGCTGTGGCACCCCGGCGTGAGCAGAAAGTTCGTGAACAGAACCTTGGGCCGCAGCTTCTTAACGGCAAGTCCGAGGACCAGGAGTCACGAGGCTGCGGCGACTTCGAGCACTTTGGTGAAGCCGAAGGCTCTTTGGCCTCGCGCACGGCGCGGGCTTCGAATGGGAGGGGCTTCAGACTTCAGCCGAAGAGGAGCCTTCTGTGTGCAGGTGCATGGCCACGGCATCCACGGCCTGAGACTGGAGATCACTGAAAAACATCGAGAGAAAACCACCCTCTCTCGGAGGTCCGGCGCCAACGGCAGCTGCTGCCGGCCACGCGAAAGCCAGAAGCTTGGCCTTGGGAAGCGAAAGAGTCCAAAAGGCGCGAGAATGCTTGACCTCACTGAAGGCTGCGTGAGGAAGCGGCCAAAAGACTGAAGCACCGCTGGCTATGCAGCGCGCTGCCAAGGACCTCGGAAATTTTCTCGTGTGGCGTTGCTGTGCAAGCATCCAGTCCGAGAAGCTCCGGCGGCGATCTGAGCCTCCACAAAGCATACCACGCAGAGGAGCGCATGGAAGAGTCCACGACCTGGGTTACACATCGGTCCCTCTTGCCAAAGTATAAGCAGCCGGTACGGACCAGTTTTGCCGCAAGCGAGCAGTCGGACCTGCCGGAAGTCGTGGCAAAAAGATGTGTGCAAGCATTCAGCTGTCGGACCACACATTTCACCATGCGATTGTGTATGGAACACTTAGCAGCCCCAGCAGTCTTGGGGAACGAAGACCGACGCAAGCATCTTGCTAGAAATGCCTATGTACAACTACCTTCCACCGAAGCATGTGAAAAGAACGACTGCATCTTGGCATCTCATACAAGCACGAACCTTGTGATCACACATCTCGCATCACTATTAAGTGCCATGGCGCGCAAGTTCAGAACGCACCTCGTGTATCATGCAGAGTTGAATGGTACCCCAAGTGCCATCCCACTATACAACTTTACAACTTCATGAAGGGAAGGGGCGAATCAACTTTGCACCTCACAAAGCACGCAGAGATTATGCACTCTCGTGGCAGCTCTGAGGTCGCTGGCGCCAGCGACCTCAGAGCAAGCCGGCTTCAAGCTTCCCAAATGAGCCCATGAAAGATCAACAGCTGAACACGTCGGCGTGCCTGCAGCCGGCATTATACAGCACCGCGCACGCTGCACACTGTACAGTCTGGCAGTAGATACCGGCATGTTCGCCTTGGACATCCAGGGGACTATCTGGCTACCCTTACAAGTAGATGGGAGGAACATCCTCGGTGGCCGCAACTATGGTTCAGAAGATCTGCCGCGACATCATGCCACGTCACCTGCAAATCGCATCAAAACTTCCACACAGTACATGCTTCAAAATCGCAGGTGCGGTGGCCAAAGTGCGTGCGAAAAACGTTGGATTAGCATGCAAAACGGAAGGGGCAATCGTCTACAACTGAGTCGAGCCAATCCCTCAACGTGTGTGGAAGCCCTGTTGGGAGACACACGTTTGACGAAGTTCCTTTTTGCCAGCCAGATTGGAGGAGATGCTGGAGCTCAGACTCCGTGGTTGCCGCCCACAGCCAGCGCAGCGTGCATGATGCGCTACAGTATTGCCGATGTGCCGCCACATTTGCCTGCCAAACAAAGTGCCGCGGAGCGCCGCAAAGTTTGAGACCTTCATCGTCCACTCTGGCGCAAACAAGTTGCAGTTCGCCGATGGTTTTGTGAAAACCTGGTGGTCAGCATCAGACTTCCGTAGACTGTAGACCTTGCATTGCCCCTGGCGACGGGCGCCGAATCCCAGCAGTCGCTCTTTTCGCTGCGTGTGCTTTCATCTGCCTCCCGCGAGCCGCACTTTGCAGGGGCGCGAAGTTTCTTACAAGCACCGTCAAGCAAGCCCAACATAAGACTGTTCACTGTTCCAGGCATTGCTTGCGCTTGGCCTGAGCAGTCCAGTCCATCCGCGGCAGAGGCATTTATGCGCCCAGCCCTTGCTGGCGCTGGACGCAAATGAACCACGCAGCCAACTCACTGTCCGGAGCCCTGCTTGCCTGTTGCAACGGCTCCAGTTGTAGCAAAGATGCAGCGCATAACGCCTTGCTGGGTCTTTGCAAAGACATTTGTCCGTGATCAGGCTTTTCATAGATTCAGGGAGGGTTGGCGGCAAAGGGGGCATATCCCATTCACACACATCCTGCCACAATTCAATCATATTTGAAGTTTGTGTGTATGGGTATCTTCCGGCTGCCAGCTCGTAAAACACCAAGCCGATGCCCCAAATGTCCGAAGGATAACTGTACGCCTCGCCCAGAACACGCTCAGGCGCCATGTGCGTCATCGTGCCAAGTTGAGTGTCGCACATATCAGCACTCAGGTACTTGGCTAAGCCAAAATCAAACAGCTTAACAGTGCCCTTGGAGTTGTGCAGCATGTTCGCTGGCTTCACATCACGATGAAGGATGCTGTTTTCGTGCAGCCAGTCTAAGCCCAGCAATCCTTGGCGGGCGATGCTGGAGAGCATGCCTGCCGCAAGTCCGCCAGCACGTCGTGCTCGAAGGTCGGCCAAGCTCCCAAGATCCATAAACTCCATGACCACGTGAACTACATGGGAGTCCTCAGCCGCGAAGGCCCCCATCCACCGTACCAAATGCGTTGAGTGGCTGGACTGTGCAAGTACACGCAGCTCGTTCACTAGCTGTTCTCTCTTTTCGGAGACCTCCGTGCTGATGCTCTTGACAGCAACCCACTCCCTGTCCATCTTGCCTTTTCGCACGACGCCACAACGCCCATTCCCTATCGGTTCCAACATGGTGATGCCGCTTTTGCTGCAGGGTTCGCGATGCCGCATCGCATGCGGTTCCGAGTGCAGCAGCGATGGAAGCTGCAGAGCCGTAAGCCTACCTTCTTCTAGCAATACTTCCGGAGGGGGCGATTGAACCACATGGCATTTCTTCCAAATGGCCCAAACGATAACGCAAATTGCAACAAACCCGACAATGCCTGCAAGCGTCAAGCAAACACCATCACCTTCATCCACGGATTGCAGTAGTAGTAGTAGTAGTAGTAGTAGTAGTACTAGTAGTACTAGTAGTACACGTTGTCGGCCTGCAGTCGGGCACGGACTTGAGGCCAGGAAAGCAGGCGTGACGTATCACACCTGTGTGTTTGCCAAGAGTGGCTTGACAGCTTGAGGCCAGGAGAAGCAAGCGTGACGAATCACACCTCACACCTGTGTGTTAGCCAAGGGTGGCTTGACACTGCAAGCACTGGCTATGGCTCAGCACTAGCTTGGAAACCTCTCTGCAAGCGAGTTTCTGCGCACTTGAATCACTTGCGCTAGGAAAGCATCATGAGCTGAAGCTGGGACAGCGTCCAGTGGCCATCCTAAGGCAACCTGAACGACATCTTGGGGTTGCAGGGGCAGCAAGAAAGGGGCAAACCCACTCATGTGCGCGATGCGGTGTGGCGGAACCGCAAGGACACGGAGTGACCGGTTGACCCTTTGTGGAAAGCAGCCGCGCACGGCTGACGTAGTGGCCCGAAGTGCTGGCACGCAAGTGGCGGCGGTCTTCGCCACCCCTCGCCCAACGCATCATCATGTTGTGGGCGCGCTTACGCACCTGCGGCCGGGCGCAGTGCTGGAGGGCCTGCGCGGCCTTGGAGTCAGTCCTGAGGAACTGGCTCCACGTGTGGCCTCGCCATGCGTCCCTGAGGGCATGACGAAGCGTTTGCTTGGCATCACGTGGGGTGAGCTCCACGATTTGCAAGTTTGCGGCAGCAAGGCGACGGCGACGCTCACGGGGGAGCGGCCGTGCAGCCAGGGCCGTTTGGGCTGCGGTGTGGATCCACTACTGCAGCGTAGGCAGTGCGGAGAAGCTTAAGTTCCTTCAGGGAGTGCAACCTAGCAAGAACCGCCGTAGAGGCTTTAGGGAGAGCAGCGCCCTTAAAGAACCCTTGCTTAAGCGAGTCACAATGAGGGAGGGCCTTAATCCAGGATCCCGTCGCGCGAGCTTGAGCGAGGCGGTGGAGTTCTCCTCCTCAGCCTTGGAACTGGCTCGCGTGAGGAGAAGACGGGTCCCCAATACCTTAGGGGGCGCGTGCGTATCTTGTCGCTCGCGTTTTGAAGCTCAGTGGCGAGGCGCCTGCGGTACCTGACACCTCCTGCAGCAGCAAACTCAAGCTTGCCATTGTTTTCTTGAAGTCCAAGCATGGCAACTTCCCGTTGCCATGCAGCAGCGATTTCACAGCAAAGCCGTGGGGATTTGGTGAGCCATGTGCGGTCATCAAGGAAGGCACGGTGGAGCGCCTGCCCCTGAGGGTGCTGCTGCTTGATGCGCGTAAGGGCCTCAGCAATGACCGCATTGAGCGCAAGAGGCGAGGCAGGGTCCCCCTGTGGTAGACAATGCACTTCGCCCTGAGGAGTGGCAGAGACCGTCCTGCCTAGCTGGAGCCATCGGGTTTGATGGTCCCAAGCCTTTTGAAGTGCGACAACAAGAGGCCGAGGCGCGCCCATGCGGTTGAGGGCGGCGGTGCCGTGAGAGCCCAGGAGGCTGTCGAAGGCCTTAGTTAAGTCGGCAGCCCCGAAGTATCGTAGACCAGGGCTGGGCTGGGCATTGTTGAGAGTGGCCTCCACAGCCGTGAGTGGGCCTACCAAGGCTGTGAACACCTGTGACGGAGACTTCCGTGCAGTTCGGAAGGCATGACCTGCGCGATCCAATCGCGAAGGTGGCGAATACGGGTGTACGACCAAGCCCTGTACCAACAAGAACCAACCGAAATGGGTCTAAAAGAGGTGAGGAGACCCCGGGTTTTAGAAGGCTTAAGTAAGTGCACCTGGCGCCATTGCAGTAAAGCAGTGGGCCAAGGGACATCTCATCCTCCTCTGCAGCTTGCAGAAACCGGACTGCGACTAGAAGTACACAGTCTGGCAGATACATGAGCTCCTTGGCGCTCCATGCATCTGGACCACTAGCCTTCGACTGCATCTTCACAAATGCAGAACGAAGATCTGTAGGTGTGAGTGACGGCCACTCGGGAGTGGCCGGCCGAGGCCAAGGAGGCGCTGAGGCCTCCAGCCGCTGAGCTTGCTGGCGTGCCTGAGCATCCGGATTGGGCCAGATTTGGCGCCAGAAAGTTGCAGCTTCACGTGTGAGCGCGTCACCCGTGACGACCGTGTGGCCGTCCGCAGCCAGCACCCCGGCTACCGGTTGCACCGTTTTGGTGCGAGCAAGCCATTGCCAAACTTGGCGGACATCGTCGCGCTTTCGTTGACGCCACGTTTTAAGTTTGGCCTGCATGGCCTGTTCATTACGTACGTGCAGCTGATGCTGCAGCCAAGCTATTACTTGGGGTATGCTTAGGGGATTAAGCGGGTTGTGTGGACACTGTCAGGCAGAAGCCTCTCTGCGTAGATTGACGGCCAACCTACGGGAGGGCTCATCATGACGATGAGCATGGTGGTCATGGAACTCGACATGCCTGCGCCAGAGTTTCTGGAGACGGGTTGAAAGGATGCTATGGTCGGGGTTAACGCGGGCCCGGTGGTGCTTGACCACCCGGCATGCAGAAGCTGGGCTCCCTTAGGGTTGCGGGTTTGCCTAGGGCGGAGACTCGGATCAACCTGATTGTAAGCCTGGTCCGTTGCCCGAGTGAGGGTCTTACCTAGGGCGCTGCTAAAGTCTTCCCAGGTGCTGGGGTGACCGCAGTCCTCCACAATGTAGTGCCACGCATTTTCGATGAGGTTTGTCCACTCATCAGCCTCCAGGTGGTCGGGCTTGGTGCACTGCGGCTGCGGTTTTAAACGGGTGTTTTGGGTGAGTTGCGTCTGGCTCAAGGCAAGTTCATACTCCAGAACCCGGTGGTCCGCAAATTTATGGGAAGTACCTCGGGGATGATGTGGAAATCTTTTTGCATGGACCAGTCTATGCAATGATGCGAGGCCCAATGCGTTGCCAGTGGTTCGGGTTCGAGTACCGAGTCATCAAGCTCTACATGGTTGTGGGGGTACACGACGTTGGCATGCAAGGCAAAGGACCAAGGACGCAGAGGATCTTCCCTCGGGTCCTCGTTGAAATCCCCGCCCATAAGCCAAGGTCCTGAAATGGTAGAAAGATCCTGGCAACAGGCTTCAACCCAAGTTAATGTATCCTCCTGGGTAAGCCCCGGGCGCTTATACGCTGAAATGAATTGGAATCCTCCCAGCGCCACGCGAATCCATTCCCCGTGTGGAGTGGTTTTAGCGGCCGCTACGACGGCCGCAAGATGCATATGCACAATGACAGCTATGCCGCCGTGTATGCGATTGCCAGCAAAGCGGCCATTGATGAAGGAACGTCCAGCTGTCCTCCATGGCTTGGGCAATTTGATGGGCCTCATAATCCTTGAGCGCGGTTTCCTGAACAAGCAAGACATCGATGTTTGATTTTGTGGCTTGGGCCAACAAGTCCTGGCCATGAGTGTGCCATGAGGCAATGTTGGCTTGCCAAATCTTTAAGGGTTGGTTTCGGGCAGTGCGGGCCGCATACCGTTTTTGTCGCTTCGATCTAAACTGGGGCTGCGGAGAACCTAGAGACGTAGAATCCACGACAGATCGAGCCTCATCGGGTGGGACCGGGCCTGGATTTGGTTCTATGCCCTCAGCACAAAGATCCCTGATCCAGACCCCGGCAGAGAGAAGGGATGATGAGTTACGGACTGGTTGCAGACCACCCTGCAAACACGGGGCGGCCGCCTGCCGTCAACATCCCGGTTTAGGCACTCGGCCCATGACCGGCTTGGCAATGGTCACGCGGGCGTTCGTGTGGCCTGATGCCTGTCGCGGGTCCTCAGCATAACCGTTGTCACGGCGCCATTGGGCTCGAGCTTTCTTAAGCTTTTTGCGATACAGCAATTCCTTAGGACTTGGTGGCTTGAGATGGGGCTTAGAGGCTTTGATGGCCTGCTTAGCCCAGGCATCGTAGTCCTGGACTTGAGCGAGCTCCCATCGCAAGGCGGCGATAACTTTGTGCCTACGGGCCTTGTGAAAACCTTTCCACCAGCCTGCTCGCTTGGTGTCCCTTTTCAGCTGGCAGTCGTAGGTTGCCATCTTGCCGCTGCTACCTCGGACTAGGCAGCGACGACATAGCCAGGTGCAATGTTTGAGGCCACAATCCGTCAAGTTATGTTTCTTGACATGCACAAGCTCCTGAGAATGATTATGCTTGGTCATGCGAAGCTGGGCTTTATGAGTCATCGCAATTCTACCTGGCAATGGAAACTGGGATAAGCCTACATTGTGTGCAGCTTGCAAATGTTTTTCACGATAGTACTGGCCATAGCCCCAGCCTTTGATTTGGATCGCTTGTTGGCAAACCGGGCAGGGCCACGGCGTCCAATCTTTGAGGACCTTGGATTCCTCGCGCTGTCTCTTTAAGGCCTTACCCTTAAGGAGTTTGACAGGTGCTGAGGCTTCCGGTCCTCTGCGGTTGAGGTCCTGAAGTCAGTTGATGGGCTGAGGGCTGTTTGACCTTGAGTCGGCGCCGAACCTGTTTGGGGGCCTCGTGTACATCTATGGGAGCTACTGCTGCCGAAGAACTTGGTTTAGGCGCAGTGTGCAATGATACCACATCGGTGCGTGGAGGGCACTGAGTGTGCTCAGGAGCGCGGGAGATACACACCGCTGTGTAAACAGAGGGTGTTGCGGCACCATGTGGTGGCTAGGTGGTGAGTCCGTGACCTGTCGGGCCCCGCAGGAGTCCTGGCCGTGAGTGGTTAGGTTGCTCAGCGCCGGGTTCGCGGGAGGTTCAGTGGCATCGCAGTCGTGCGACTGAGACTCGTGATGATTGAACTCGCGCGTGCTGGCCCGTGCCGGTAATGTGGCATCCACGACAGTGTGTACTGATGGAGTGGCGTCGCCCGCACTGGTTTGGTGCGGTCTTGGGCTCATAACGTGAACAATGGACACGGATTGCAGAACAGCAGAACGGACTGATTTGGCCAAGGCCTTCTCTCGGGAGGTGAGCGGGCCGTTCACCCAGTTTATCGGCTCTGGAAACAATGTCGGCATGTTGCACAACTCGAACGAAGCAATCCGCGAAAACCGCTTGAACCAGCATCGACGAAGTGACCCCAACACCCACGCCCTACACCCTAGTACTCTGCATAAATCAAGAATCCTCGAGTGGCAGACCTGCTGCGGGTCCTCCAAGTGTGCAACAATGCCTAAGTCTTTACTGCACTCTCCCCTGCGTCATGTTCACGTGCAATGTGTCATAGTCATAGTCGCATCACTCCGGAAGCTGCCGAGAAAGCCCCTCGTTCAACGATTCCACAAGAAGTCAAGACATGAAATATCTAAACACCCGAACACTTCCAGCCTGTGTTCCGAGATGGCCGTCGTGCAAATCTCGGAAGCTGCGGGCCTCAATGCACCTGCGGATTTGAGGCGGCTCGATGCTGCCAGACATCCGATCGCTACTTCGCACGGTGTCAACAACCATGCGTACAGAACCTCGCTTCCGCACTCGCTAGTACTCACTACGACCAGACCTCTCCCATGACGTCGTCACGACAAGCAGTTCCTTGAACAAGCTTCAACCTTGTCGCAGCTTAGGGGACCAGGATCTATGTTCTGAGATCTAACCCTCAGAGCAGAGACGATTGTGATGTTGCTGTAACAGTTGCCGCTGTTAGGAGAACAGAAAGCTGACCCTCCGCAAGAGCTGCAGCAATTGCTGTAGCCATTGCCGTTGCTGTTGCTGCTGCACTGCAAGTAATATACAATCAAGACACAGCGAGCCATTCTGCTGCTGAAAGCTTGTGCAGGGAGCAAGTTGCTTCAGCCAAGTCTCGGATGAGTCGGATGTGCAACTATGAGTCAAAATGCAGATCTGGCTTCGATCCGTTAGGCAAGGCATACTTCTCGAATGTTTAGCAAAGCGAGCGGCAGCTACTGCTAGGACTGGAAGCATCTAAGGAAGGGCAGGCAAAAAGACTCTTCTAGGACAGGATATGTCCGCAAGCCTGCAAAGCCATAGCGCAGAACCTCATTGTCATAGTACGAAGCGAAGTCGAAGAAGCAGTCGTAGCACGAGCAGCGAACGGCGTCCTGGAAGGCACAATGCACGCAAACTCCTCCGAGATGTTGCTTTCTACTGCAAACATAACCGCAGGGCGCCACCTCTGCGAAGCTCGAAGCAGCAGAGACACCCAGAAGTCAATGCGTCACCCGCTCGCCAGGGCGGAGCAGGAAGTGCCTCCACCGCACCTGCTCAGCTGCTCTGGCACCACATCGCCTCATCCGGGCCCTCCTGCGCGGCGAAGCCGCACGTTGGGGTTCCATGGCATCTTCTCACTACAGCTGTAAGGATATGTGCTTCTGAAGTGCCATCCCAACCGATGACCTGGCGAACTCCGACAACTGAACCTACATAAAACTTTTGTTACGTGGGATCTCAACAAATATCACGAACAACCCCCTGCTGCGGAGCCATGCGCCTTTCCGCCACGGATTGATCGAGATGATGGTATCGTGCGACATGGCTCATTGCCCTTGTTAGGTGTACACCCTAAACCCCTAAACCCCCTAAGCCTTAAAAGGGTTTGAGGTTCATACCACATCTCTGCCCATTTAAAACTTGCAGCTCAACAGGGTTTGAACCAAGTCTTGCAGGAGCTCTGCCATGAAAGCTCTGAAGATGGCTCGGCCTCTGCATCCGAGAACCGCGCAGCAAATATTGAAAAGCGGCGGAAGGCCGGCTCCCACAGGCCAGATTGCCCAAACAGCAAGCCTCTGGCGTGCAATGCGTGCAACTCATCTTCAGCCCGTCCGCCCAAACTACGACTACGCGAGGTCGCGAGGTTGGGCCCCGGCTCGTAGCCCGGGTCCTAAGCAGACTCGCGAGACATCGCTTTCAAGATCTGCACGCCCCTGGATCCTACGACAGCCAGGGGTCCACCAAGGACAGGCATAAATCCGCCAAAGCCAGGTGTCGAAGCTGGCCTCGGACCGAAGAACGACCACAGCAGCAAGACCCAAAGAAGAATACTCGTGATAATGAGATAGCAATGTTGGTACCACTCGTTCACAAGGATGAAAACCCTGTCGAGCATGCTCACATGGCTGGTGATGCTGCTGACGTTGACGGTGATGACGATGAAAGGATCATGAGGAGGAAAGATGAAGGTAATGATAGTGATGTTGATGATCGTGATGAGTCTAAATTGATTGCTGAAGGAAGTGCTCTGTTCGTGGCTTATGTGATTGCAAACTTATCAGGCCATCCTGTCCTTCCCAGAGGTTGCATTGAGTGATGATAGTGATGATGCTGATGATGATGATGATGATGATGATGACGATGTGATGATGCTTTTGATGGTGATGACGGTGATGAAAGTCATGATGATGATCACGACAGCAATTATCATGATAAGACGACGATGACGACAAGCAAAGCCCTGAAAATAGAGCAGCAACGAAATCATGATGGCAATGATGCCTCTCCTGATGAAGCTGCTAAAGCTCATAAAGTACCACAAACCGTTGCTTCCGAGGAGCAATTGAAGAGATAAATTGTCGGCTGCTTGCAGGTAGCACGCAGCAGCCAACTGGAGCCCAAAACCTCGGCAGGTTCTTTTCCAAATCTCAATTTCGACATGCCTTAAACCAACAAGTGTTTCAAAAAACTTGCACATTCTCCCGTCCTTTCTTGCACCGCGAACGATTTTTCTGAGACGGGCACACTGCCTCCAAGAGCTGCCAAGCGGAGGACCAACCAAACCTGATCAGCTCATGGTCGGGTCGAGTCTTGACCCTGAACACGGTTACGCTCAAATTTGCCAGTGCCTCCCAGGCTTGTTCGACCTGAGCATCACAGAACACTGAGACGCGCACAGATGCACAAACAGCATTTGCGAGTAAGATGCAAACCACTGGTTGCGTCATGGAATCGCATCAGCCGCAATACTCAACACGCAATAACATTGTCTGCATCTCGAGCTTCGATGATATCTCATTTTACAAAATTTGAAACGTGGATGTTTTGCCGGGTAGCAAACGAAAACCGAAACCACTTTCTTCTGAGAGCGCTTCGCGCAAAGCAGTGGAGGTTGCATGTCAAGCACATCTTGCGAACGAAATCCAGATTGCGAGATTACATGCTGTCCGGATCGCCAAATATGCTGATCATACGCAGTCAGCTGCAGCTTGGACCAAGGAAGCAGCAGAATGACTCATAAAGGTGTTGGGATTCTGGAAGGGCAAGAAATCGTGAGCCAATGAAACCACAAAACTGACAACACCCACATTCAACACGGCAAAAACGGAAAAGAGCAATGGCAACAAGAAGAAGTTTTGAAGTGAAGACGCCCTCAACGACGGCCGCACATAGAAGCGGAAGCAAGATGCACACCTTAGCTGCGCAAAAGCACTTCCGGACCTTGACTGCACAGGGCAAGCTGACACAGTGTCAAGCACAAGAGGACATGAAAACTACTCCTCCGGCGGTCGGCCATGGCGTTGGTGCTAGATAGCGACACGACCTCCAGCCAAGCCACCAATTTGCGAGATCAGGAGCATTCAGATCCCGGGGAACCCAGCCAAGACGGCGCCCGACCGAAGTGGTGGAAGGAAGACATCTCAGGACGGTTTTGGCAGAGCCAAGCAACATGCCAATGACTAAGAGTCCTACCACTCCAAGGGCAGAGGGTGGGTGTGTTGTCTCTGCTGTTTTGGAAACAAGCTAGGCAAGACGACAATGAGCGAGACTTGTGACAACAGAGGTTACTGTCAGATTTACACCTGTGAAACTCCAATCGTTCCATCACCAAGGCAAAATGATCTTGCCACAATTTAAAGACTCTGACGAAGACCGTACATCGCGCGTTTGAGGCGCCAGAGACAATTGCCTTGTTGATTTCTACTCAGAAGTTGCCGTAGCAAGAGAGGCCACCGTACGATAGCCACGCTTGTTCTGAGCCTGCAAGTCTTAACAAAGTCAAACTGGAGGATTTGAGCCGACATCACTGAGCTTCTCGGACTTCATGTCTCTGCTCTCTGGTTTGAAAGGTTCACCTAAGCGTGTAGAAGCAAAGAAGCATCGTAGAAGCGCAGCTCCGCCAAGTCCAAGGGCCTGGCACATCTCTGCTCTGCCATCCACTTCCAGAAGGTCCTAAGCGGCGATTCCGCCCTGTTGTGCCACTCAACCAGCCTCTAGCCCGAATGCCAACAAGGTGCGAAGCAAAGACCCTGCAGAAACTTTGTCAAGATGGCTATTGCTGCAGTAGCGCAGTAGTGGCAGTAGCTGCTCTGTTATGATCATCCACATGCGCCAGATGTTGCTTAAGCACCATTTTGCGATGCAACGCGGACTGCCTGCCAAGCAACGAGCGCCTCTGTTATGAGCATGAGCTTGCTGGCTTTGGATCTGTTCAACACTCCCGATAGGGTGTGGTCACTGCACCCATCCGCAAAAATCAATACCCCGTCTTCTCGAAGAGAATAGTAAGCGAATGCTGGGCCTGAACTGCCGTGTCCTGTTTCTCCGGATTCCAAGAGCTGCTTGGATTCTCGAGTCACCAGAACATTGGCCTCTTTGCAGAGTCACATCCATCTTGGAGTGTGACGCTTGCGGACGTTGACCGCAATCAAAGGCGGGGTATGATCCAACTCCATTTGAGACTGCGGGGATGACCGCTGTCCGTTGCACCACGTTCGTCTGTAACTGTCGTTCAAACCTTGAAAACTCCCAGGTGTCTGCAGCCACACGCCAGTATGGGCCACCTTCGGGCGAAGGGGGCTTGAGTCAAGCTCCCCTCAAAACCCCTTAGAGGGAAGACCCTAAGTCTCCCCTTAAGCTCCCTTCAAGGGTCTTCGAAGGGAGCTTTAAGAGGACTTCAAGGGGGGCTTAAGGGTGACTCCTGAAAGGGAGCTTGAAGGGGAGCTTCAAGGGGACTTGAAGAAGGCTTGAAGGGCTTGAAGGGGAGCTGAAGGGAGACTTAAAGGGGGCAAGAAGGCGCACCTAAAGGTCCATCTGAATTTTGATTCCAATCCACGGCACCAGAGTCGGACCGAAGAAGTGCTGGAAAGTCTGTCATTTTAGTTCGTTTTGTGTGGCTTTCTGTTCTTGCGTTTTGTTCCTTTGCCTTGTCTTGTTGTATTTTCTCAAAACCTCTTCCATAAAGCGATTTCGTGTGGCTTCTTCTTTTTTTCTTCGGTGACTGCGCCGATCAAAGTTTCGTGTGGCTTTCTGTCTTTTGGCGTTTTCTTCCCTTGCCCTTCTTGTCTCTTGTATTTTTTCCTCGCAAAACCCCCCATAAGCGA
>CAJNDV010020868.1:0-21302 GCA_905221635.1 Symbiodinium sp. CCMP2456
GCTGCAGGAGGAGGAGGAGGAGGAGGAGCACAAGCAGCAGCACAGCCAGAGTAACTAGTAGCAGCTGCCAGGAAAATCACATGACGATGATGATGCTGGTGGTGGTGATGATGCTGATACTGATGATGATAAGAATAATGTTTACGAAGTAGCTCGTGATGATGAAAACCAAAACCATGATCGTGGCATGAGATGTTAACCATGGCGATAATGATGATGCTGCTAACTCTAAAAATTCTGAAAATGCCGTGGATGATGGATGTACAGCATACAGTAGTCAGTTCATGATGATGCTTACCAGAACCATCATGCCGATAATCTTGGTAATAATGCAGAATGCGTGATGACGAGATCTGGAGTTGGAGCACGCCCGAATCCACTGACTGCACACACCAGGCTCCACCACCTGCCGCCAAGTTCACATGATCCCGGGCAGACAAATACAACACAGCTGTTCGTAGTCCCTCATCAAAAACGCTCACGAAGCCGTCATCAACAAACCTCAATCGCCTAGCAATCCGAAATACTTCCCTGTGAAAGGTGTGCAAAGTAGGCTCAAACTCATGTACAGATCCCAAAACAAGACGACATGAGCCTGCGAATTTGTGGCTGTGCAGACTCTTCCATTCGATCACAGTTCTGTATTTTGTGGTGCTGTCTCTGTAAATTCCTTTGATCACAAATCTGTAACATATCCGAGGCCCCAGCCCCTTTGCCGGGTGGCAAGCTGCCTTCTGCACCTGAAACACAGTGGTTCTGCATGCGACTGACGTTGTGTTACCTGTCCTTTGCAGCAATGCACAAGGGAAGCACGGGTAAAGCAGCCCATGTCTTTGGCTGGACGTGAAAGCCAACGATGCCGAACTGCAACCCGACCGAACATCCCACCTCGTGGGATGTAACCCCGTCTGATGGTCGCCACCACCTCAGCGCATCTACGTGAGTCCTCATGATTAGAGTGTCGTCACTCCGCCGCAAATATCGGCTCAACCGTAGCCACTGTAGCCCTCTCTTGCACAGGCCAATCGAGCCGTGTGGGCACTTGTGCTGTGCAGAATGCCGGGCAGTTCTTGCGACTCTCCTGGATGTTTTGGGCCTTCGGCCGTCTGGCAGTATACTAAACGGAACAACCAGAAAGAATGATCAGCCACATCGGCGCGTAGTCCATCACGGATCCAGAACTCTGCAACTGACATGTAAAATGCGTCCATCTACCAAGGCACGCTTTCTCCGCTAATGCGTTCGCAAATGACTCAACATCGAAGCCGGACAACAGAAAACAAACCATGCCCGAAACTCCGACCCCAAACGGCTGCAAGCACCCTAAACCCTAAACCCTAAACCCCAAAAGGCGGCGGCATAATTTGACGGATCCCGAAGCTCCGTGTGCTTTTCCGCCACGGCCTCTTTGAAATCAAACCAGGGTTGTCCCAGAGTCGTAATAAGGGCCTCAATAAAGACTGGGATGTGGGACTATCGTAATATGTGTAGAAGGACTATAATATTATAGCAAAACTTTCTGCCGCTGGCTTCAGTCTTGTCAAAACTATTACGTTCCCAGTTCACGGTGTGGCTTTGCAGCATGTACATATTCCATTCTCGGCTCAAGCTCTTCGATTCAGACGGGATGATGCTAAGAACATGTGCATGAGCTGTAAGTAAACATAACCCCAAATCCGAAACCGCCGAGAATCCATATACGATAGAACTCAAGGGCGTTCACCTCCACTCTCACCCTGCTCCCAGAAGTCTGAAGCCTCGCTGCTGTCAACCGTGGTCGGTGAGCTGACTTTTAGGATTTCCGAGACAGTCAAACCTAGAGCTCTGAAATCTGGAAAGGCAAGTAGGGTTTAGTGTTTTAGGGTTCAGGGCTTAGGGTTTAGGGTTTTTAGGGTTTACAAGCCGTGCCAGGAGCTAGACTCTCACACGCTCATCTGCAACGCAAGCCCTCCTTGAAGCATATGCACACATACAAATATTCTGCACATACATACATACATACATACATACATACATACATGCATGCATACATACATACATACATACATACATACATATATACAAATATACATATATACATATATACAAATATACATATATACATATATACATATAGTAGGTTAGACTGGATAATGTGCAAAATATGGTATGTGTGTAAGTATAAATCTATATATATATATATATACGCACATACCATGTACACAACATGCACTAACCCCAAGCTGAACCCGCCAAACCTCGAGGATCTCGGAGGCGTGTGACGTGGGCACAGTCAGCAAAGCATGCACGGCCTGCCCGGGGAATCCACAGGGGCTCCCTCAGGGCCCCTCCCAGACCCTCCAACATAATATAGGGGGCCTTAATAGTTAGAATAGGGCTTTGGGGTATAGTATACTATAACCATAATAAGGAACCCCCAAAATAGTATAGGCAATTATTGAGGCCCCTATATTAGCCATCTTCAGGCACCAACTTCCTGAACCCCAACTTCTAAACTACTGTAGGGCTTGGGGTTTGGGGTCCCATGTTTTGGATCTAGAACCCTCCTCCTAACGCGATGGCACCAAACCGTCGGTGGGCATGGAGAAAGCTACCAAACCCCAAAGCCTTCCGAGCCCCGAAACCAGAAAAACAGGCCTCGTCTGTGAGCTGCAAGCCAACGGCCTCAGCCTGCTGCATGCCTGTTGAGGAAGTTCAGGCTGGTACTAGAGTACCGCCGGTAGTAACTTTAGTAGTTAGGGTTCACGGTTCAGGGTTTAGGGTTTAGGGTTTAGGGTGCAAGTTCAGGCTGGTACTAGTACCGATGGTAGTAGTGGTGGTGGTTGTGGTTGTGCTAATAGCAGCAGCAACAGTGGTAGTAGTGGTGGCAACGGCGGTCGTAGCAATGGTCACTGTTGTTCTAGCATTTCCTGTTGCCACTAATCACAGTTATTATGTTGTTGTGCTTGTGCTTGCAGAACAACACATGGCATGTCATAGCAGGCATAGAACTTGCGACTCCGGTGTGAAAAGAATCCTCAGCAATGGAGACCTCGCGAGTTGATCAGTGCCGAGGCAGCTGTGTCGTCGCCCTGGAAGCGAGGGGCGGAGATGCAACAACCCATGCTGGAAACAGGCAACTAGGTCCCAGCAGGGCCTTTTGTGCGTCACGTGTAGTACCTACCTTGTTCTCCCACTTTGAGACACATGAAAAAGGTTCTCCATAAACAGTGTTCCTATATACTCCAATTGCGGTGACGTGGACTCGACCATGCTGTGACACTTTTGGCTAAGCCTTTTGGCTGTGCTTATCGCAACTGATGACATTGGCGAATATGTTGCTTGCCCGCTGGGAAAGCTGTCCATTGCAGGCACCCGAAATCGAAGATAGCAAAGCCGTCCAAGTCCTAAACCCTAAACCCTAAAACCCTAAACCCTAAGCCCTAAACCCTAACCCTAAAACCCCAAACCCTAAACCGTTCAAGTATCCAGCCCCAGTGAAATGTGGAGGAAACACTCGGGATCTTGGGAGCATGCCAGTTACAAGCTACTGCACGATCACTCTTTTTATCATACTACCACCTCCTACGGCTGATGGACAAAATTCTGCATGACCCAAATATAGTATAGTACCATAAATCCTATAGTTTAGGTATATAAGGTCATGCAGGATTTTGTCCATCAACAGTATTTTAAATGTTCATGTTGTTACTCATATTTCTCAACACTCCAAATTGCTACACGAGGAAAGGCAGCAGAAGTCTTTCCGACTGCCAAGCAAACCCAAGTTTCGGCGAGTAAGTCTAAGTGCTAAGACCTGAAACCTTGGGGAACCCGAAAGCATCACAAAACGCTGCATCCCGAAATAGCGAATCTTTGAAGTGCTTGGCAGCCAACAACCCTTGCTTCTGTTGCCAAAGCTCTGAACCTTAAAAGCGCTAAACCCCGTCACAACCCAAAGACAAACGGCACTGCTTCGGTCCTTGGAGAAGGATTCCGCATAGCTCCTGAGGGCTCGAGGCGGTGGGGCGGCTTGTGCATGTGGGTGGCTGTCAAAATTAGGGCCCCTTTTTGGGTCCTTATTATAATACGGCACCTATTATTAAGGGACCATAATTTTGACAACTACCCATGTGTTTCATCGCAGCCAGACTTCACAAAATCCGAAGGAGGAGTGAGCTTTTCCGAAGGAAGGGTGAGCGGTTTCCAGACAGGGCTTAGCTTTGTCAATTTTCGGATCTAGTGTTAGAGGGCATAGGGGCTCGAGGCTTGAAATTCAGGGTTTTGTCTCATTTCCGTGCAACTGTGTGATATCTTTCTGGAAGCCCTGTGACGGTGCTTACGCTTGTCGGTTCACCTATGTCAGCTCTTGACCAATGGCCGGCGCTGGAAGGCATCCTCCGAAACTGCACAGCGCAACCTGCCTCTTGACGCCACCACAACCACCGCAACCACCGCCACCGCTCCGAGGCACATATCCTCGCCTCGGCAGCCGTGTGAATACTGGGATCTCTCGGCGTGTATGTCGAAAGTCCATAAAGTCAGGTAGGTAGTTGTCAAAATTATGGTCCCTTTTTGGGTACCCTAAATATTCGGTGCCGTATGATTATAAGGACCCAAAAAGGGACCCTAATTTGACAACCACCCAGGTGGTTCAAGGTTGGGTTTGAAGACCTCATGGTGGGGATGCTATGCGTCCAACTTGACAGGCTGAAGGCCCTACAAACGAGATTTGTACCGGCGTGGGAAAACTGTTTGCGTTTGGAATGCTGCCTCAATCTGAAATAAGTCCTAACCACTAAGCCAAAAATAGCCTGAAGACCGTGACAGGAACCATGGGTTCAGGGCATGTGGTCATCATGGTGACTATGATGACGATGATAGATATGACGATGAAGAAGTGATGACGACAATGATGATGACGACATACACCAATCTCGTTCCTTCTCAGGGCAACGCACCAAGGATTCTTTGATGTCTCGAAGGGCTTCCGCACATGGCTCAACGGCTGCCGCCATTGCCGTCTTCGCTTGGACAAGGTCGTTGTCGGACTCATCATCGGGATGGATCTTGATCGCCTCTCCCCCCTCCAGGTCCTCCTGAGTCGCGGACTTGTCCTTCTCGCTGATAACTTATGGCATGTAACATCTCTCCACCACAGCCTCTCCCTGAGGCCGCAAGACAGATTCCAACCGTGTCTCCGGCCAGGGATTGAACACGCCCGCCACATACTGGTAGAACTTGGCTATCTGACGGACTGACCTGCCACTGTTTAGCAAGACGCCCTGCTGCAATTGCTGCTCGACCATTTTCTGTACATCCTTGACCGTTTGGCGTGGTGACAGCACGTTGGCATCCCTCCCCGAGCTGCCCGGCTGCATGATAGGCGAAGCACCGTCGCACGATCCTACCAATCGTCACGCTAAGGATGATAGTGAAGACGAACGATATAAGCAATTATGGAAGCGATGAGGCTTAGGAGGCAGATTACACCGCTATTGCTATACTGATGGTGATGGGGATACTGCTGAGGCGAAGATGGTGTTCGTGACGGGGTATTGCTGAGCATTGCTGCTTCTGCTGATGTTGATGAGGAAGATGATGATGATGAGGGTGATGAGGGTGATGATGATGATGATGATGATGATGCCGCTGATGATGATAGTACTGATAGGCACGATGACCCTGATGATAATGATAATTTATTACGAGAGTGGCGATGACTGCGTCAAAAGCTCGAACAAGTCGCAGAGCAACAGTCCGAAGACAGTCTACATCAGGAATGTAAATGCTGGACTGCTGGGAAGAGTAATGCCCTGATTCCTTGAAGGCGAGTGAGCTCAACCATGGAGGGCTTGGGGAGAGAGATTTGGCGCAGGTCCCTCTACGAAGGGCTCAGGGAGCTTTAGAGAGGCTCGCCGGAAGCATCCAAGGATTCGGCGAGATGGTCGCGCTAATGTAGTTGGAGATGTCCTTCACCTCGCCCCAAGATGCGGATGCAGGCTGTCATGCTTACGAAGGGGCTCGAGCATGAGGATTGGAAAGTCTGAAAGGAGAGCTGCTTTCTCATGTGTATCGGTGTTGCAGTGCAATTGCAGTGCAACCTCAAGTGCGCGGCATTTCATCTGAGGGCCGGGGCACACAGCCAAGGTTTGCATGGAGATCCCTCTGGGATGTACTTACCCCTGCACACAGCATGAGCCAATGCCATGTGGGGGCCTGCTGTAAACTGTGGTCAGCCTTGAGGCCGCTGCCGGTATAGGACGCAACGAACTATCCAATCAAACCAGGTGCCATAAAGGCATCAGCCCAATTTGAGAAAGATCTGTATAGTATGTTTGTGCCACGGTGAAGGCACTAGCGCAACATGCATGGAGTGCGGCTGCTGGGCTCCTGAAAATGCCCAACTCAGTTCAAAAAGACGCCTCGCCACGGGCGGACTTCTGCGCAACCGCATCAAGCAGCTCGAATGCATGATCCTGCAAGGACTAAGGTTTGGTGGACTGGAAGTGACATGTAGAGAGCATGCAAGCAGGGTTCATGTACCCCTTCTGGTCCACGACTTTGATATGCATGATTCGGCCTTTGGGCCTTCGTTTAGCAGTCAACGGCATTTGCATCATGATCAGTCTGTCGCTTCTCTTCTGGTGGTAATTCTGTCTGTATGCAGGCATGTATTTATCTACGGCTGTATGTATGTATGTATGTATGTATGTATGTATGTATGTATATATGTATGTATGTATGCATGTACGTATGTTTGTGCATAGTGAAGGCATGCCAGCACACACAGGTGGAGTTGCCTGTGCACTGAATTGCGACAAGATTGAAGTATCGCTTTGATACTGGTGTGTGCGACTTATGCATGTAAATACAGTACACGTCTACAGACCACAGCAGCTAGCCGCATTGGGACGATTGGGATCTCACACATAGGGTTATTAAAATTGATCCCAAGCCTAAGCCTTTGCATCTTAGAGGCCTGAAAGACCATGGAGTATGACTCCTTACGCCTTGAAACCGAATCCACATGAACCCGTAAACCTAGAATCCAACCACCGAATCCATCTAAGACTAGACCGTGGCTTCAACTTAAATCTACTTAAACAATGAAGCCCAACATCCCAAACAAACCCGGAACCCAACATGCTGCATCCTAAACCTCCCTCAAGCACTGAAGGCCTAAACCCGGGAACCCCAAAGCCCAACAGACCAGAGCCTAAACGCCCTCTCACCAAAACCAAGATCCTCTAACCCTAGGGGGTTTAGGGTTTAGGGCCAAGACCCTCTAACCCGAATGCTACAGCTGCTATAGGGGACTGCATCACTAGCAATCGTATCCACTTCGCGTCCCTATACTCTGATCATAGGGTTGTTATTATATACCACAAAATGGTGAAACCTCATGTTCTGACAACTCAGCCCCCTGTGAAAAGCCTACAAATCCTTGTCAAACACATGAAAACACCACTAGATCCATCTTTCCAGGCCCCTAAACTAAAGCCACCCCCTCGTCCTCAGGAAGCTTCAACCTCGGAGTGCCAAGAGCCCGAGTTGTTGTTTGGAATCGTTAGGATTATGGGTTTGGGGTTTAGGGTTCAGGGTTTAAGTTGCTTTCAGGGCTATGAGGTATCATGGTGCCTCTGAGAAGGCTAATTAAATAAGTTTGGGGTTTTTATGGTTGTACGTGCTTTACAGCTCTGTTGGGCATTTGTTGGTTTACTAACTAAGGCTGTAGAAGGCTATTGGGTCTTTGTGTTTTACAGGGTTTACAATTCTATAGGGCCAAACGAGGGCCTGACCAATCAGAACGTGCAATTTGGAGCCCACTCTGGTCTTCGGTTGAAGGACCCTAGAGTTTGAGTTTGGGATGCGGCTCTACGAGGTTTCGGAGTAGCCCGATCCTGTCATACCTCTACATATCATGAGGCTGCTGACAAATGGGATCGGACCAAGCACTTTCATCAATGTAGGGGCCTTAATAGTTAGAAGTCAGAATAGGTTTTGGGGGTTCATTATTTTAATTATAGTATAATATACACTCAAACCTTGTTCCAAGTATTGAGGCCCCCTATATTTGACCTTGACCCGGTGCCAAGACTCTGCTCTGTGCTCGAGCTTGAGGGTGGAAGGTTTGCCCTAAATAACTCCGTCGGTTTAGGGTTTTACATGGCTTTGCGATTTAGGGCTGAGGGTTATCGGAAGTGAGGTAGCAATGGTAGCAAATCGATCTCTATCCATGCCCCTCCATCCCGAAACCTTCCGCCTCCGCACGAAATCCTCATCCTCGGCCCTAAGTTCCAGACCTTGGGCCTGCAATCCGCCTTTGCAAAAACCGCCTTAAACGGGAAGTTGCTTATGAAATTATCGATCAACCCCGGAAAAAGTCCTATGAATGCCCCGGAACGCCCCTGCTTCTTTCCCTCATTCCGAACGCGTCCCTTGGAGTTAGCCGGGTTCCTTGCAGCGCCGTGAAAGCTTCCTCAAAGGCTACACTACAAATCGGAGCCCCGGGAATGCATGACAAAATCTATCCATCACCGGCATGAGTACATCCTGATTCTGCAATAGATACATATACGGGCATGCATACATAAAGAGACACACAGACTAGAACTACATGCAGGAAATATTCGTGTCCGAGGCTCTGGTATGCTTGTGCCAAAACAGAGCGAAGCATATGTGCTGCTGCCATGATTTCATACCCAAACGATCTCTGTCTGTGACTTTGACAGGATCTCTTGAGCATGTTGCTGTACAATACATTGGATTCCAATGCTGCGCGGGTGGCGCGCGGCTATAACTAAAATACGGGGGCCTTTATTCCAACATCATTCTTGAGGCTTCCTTAGTAGGCGTAAAGTACTCTATGCTCCAAAACCCTAAATTATATGTATATATATATATATTATACTAGTCTAAAGTGCATGCCGGTCCTCGTTCACCTGCAGCTGCAGCTCGTCGACGCGGGTCTGAATCGCGGTCATCCTGGCTTTTGTAACGATGCCGCCAACAAAGAAGACTTTTCCCAAAGGGTCCAAGTTATAGTATAGTATATACTTTGGGGGCCCCAAGAACCTACAAAGTAGCTACCACATTACTACTTGGACCCTTTGGGTTCGCTGTTCAAGATCTGGTGGTTAGAATCGGATGCTGCAATCTGTCTTGTTCTGCTGAGAAAAGCTGATTTGATACAGCTTCCCTGCTGAAGCCGAGAAGGAGCTGCCCAGAACTCCTCTGAACAACGGCCCAAATGCCCAAACCTTGATCTGACCCCTTACAACAATGAATATGAATATGAATACTATATATATATATATATTTACATATATATATATATATATAAACGAATATAAATAATATATATATATATATATGTGTGTATATATATATATATCAGCATAAACATTATACTGAAAGGCCGAGAAGTCACTGGTCTTCTTTTGCTGCGCAGTCCAACGACACCTCGCGAAAACAATCCTTGCTCTGAGCATCGTTACCACCCGAATCCCGGAGTCTAAGATAGCTCGAGGGCTCCAGTTACTTGATTAGTAGCTTACTAACCGAACAAAAAAGAACCCACGAACCCATTATATAGGCAACTGAAGCCCTAGGGTAGGGCAGGGGCCGGTCTAGAAGTGTTTGGTTTAGGGTTGTATCAGGTCTTCGCTGGGGCAGTAGGTGCAACAAGAGGTTCTGACTTGGCAGCAAGCCACAAAGATGTTTCGTCTCCGTAGAAAAGGAGGTTAAGTCCTTCTCCATATACCCCATAGCCAACACCCCAAAAAACCGAAAAAACTTGTTCCTACACACCCTATGAACCTACCTAGAAAACTGCAACTGCGCGCACTCTCGACTCAGGAGATGAGAACTGCGGCTGCGGGCGCACTGACCTCACGAGCTTGCCCCTGACACACACCCACACGCACATACTAATTTGTTTCGAATATGTAACCCTAAGGGTCCATGTGCCCAAATAATATACTTTGGCCTTAATGTAGTCCCTATATAGGTACTTTAGGGCCAATGTATCTACAATTTAGGTACATGGACCCTTAGGGTAACCCTATTGAATGTGTGTATATGCATGTGAACGTATGCTGTCGGTGTTTTGACGTCTGCAGCCTGTGCCTTGCTGCATCTCTGGCATCTGTGGTTGTTTCAATCCGTATGGGAACCCATCTCGGGGCCACTGTGGGCGTCTTTCGCCGACAGCAGCAATCATGTCGACGTGGCCAGCAATACCAATCGGTAACAACTGAGGCACATAAAACCGCAGCAGGAAGGGCCTGCACACTGGCGTTGCGAACGACATTCTTCAGGGGCCGTCCAGCAGCGAGCGCCATGAAATTGGCTGCTGCCTGCTCTCAGAATCGAAGGTAGACAGATTCTTTCAGAGATATGGCCCTGATATGGTAGCTCAACAACGGCATGTAAAACCATCATCGCAATACGTGGCAATGCAATGTGACACTCGTGCTAGTGCCAATATGGGTGTCGCTGTCATCATGGTCGTCGGTCCTCTGGTGGTGACATATTTCAGAATGATCAGGCACGCTTGTATTGGAGTTTGCATAGTCAGGTATTTCGGATCAGAGTGAGGCCTTCGAAAACAGAAGCTTGCAAAGTCTGCGGCTAGCGCATTAAGGGTAGCTTCTTGTTGTTTAGGGGTAAGGCTTGGGCCCTGCTTTAGGCTTCCAGGTGTAGGGATGTTTGCCATATCGCGTTTTTTCACAGGGCCGCTACGTATGTTGTCTGACTCTCTGTTGCGGAAGCCACGTCTGAACTCTGAACACAGATGTATCCGCTGTTGGCCTGGTCATATGTGGCATTCTGGGCCTGGAGAGTGTGCACGGACACCTGAGCAAGCGTCGCTAATGGGTGACAAGGTTTAAAGTTTCAGGCCCGGTTGAAAAGGCTGAAACTAGTGCTTTAGGGCCTTAGGGGTCACAGGAGCTGATGAGGGTCGAGCCTGTGAGGCTGTAAGCTGAGGGCTGAGGCTCTGTTGGACGTACACTTCAACGAACTCCCGGCGAAATCTACACACGATGGCTCCCGTGTCATCATCACAATCACCATGACCATCGCCATCAGCTCTTTTCATCATCATCATCATCATCATCATCATCACCAACAGCAACAACAACCTCAACATCATCATCGCAATCAAAATCACCATCATCCTGTTCATCAAAGCAGCGACCGCCAACTCCAAATGAATACTGACGATGGCTTCGACAAAACTTCAGCAGCCGGAGCATTTCGGTATCGAAGCATGCATGTCTTCACGGATTCGTAAGAGTCCCAGTGCCGCTCAGCAGCATGAGGAGTCATCCAGACCTTTCGAACAAGTCAGGCGCTGCAAGGCTGGCACTACGATGCCAAGGAGGACCACCGGTCATTGTGCTGACACAACATCCAATCCAGCATGATGATACCCTTCATGGGCGCTA
This sequence comes from Symbiodinium sp. CCMP2456, assembly GCA_905221635.1. Lineage (NCBI taxonomy): Eukaryota > Dinophyceae > Suessiales > Symbiodiniaceae > Symbiodinium > Symbiodinium sp. CCMP2456. The sequence continues at coordinate 11,433 of CAJNDV010020868.1, forward strand.
GCAGGCTTGAGCACTGCAACCACTCCACACCCAGCAAGAATGCAACTCTCAAAGATCCTGAAATGCTACGCCTTTGCACCTGACACCTGAACCTCTAAACCTGGGCCTAAATCCTAAACTCCGAGCCAGACCCCAAAGCAAGCGCGACTCCCAGCTTGCGGCCCCTGGGACATTCGGAAGGCTGCTGAAGTTGTAGGTGGAAGGCCAGCCTCGGCGCAAAGCGTTCTGATGCTCGGGAGTCCGGCTTGAAGTAGGTGTCGGGCCAAATGCACAGGGGAGTTTCCAAACATAGGGGACCCTAATATACTACCCTAGATTCTACCCGAGATAGTAGGACCCGTATGATCAGGACCCCGAAATAAGGTACCCCGTATTTTGGGAAACTCCCATATGAGGTTAAGGGCCAGGGGTTTAGGGATCATGTGGGGCGATTGGCTTGTTTAGGATTTGCGGTCAGGTTTTTGGGCGCAGGATTGGGCGCAGTAGGACTATGCACAACAACAAGGAAAGATGATCAACGAAGAGATCGCTTGCAATTCTTTACTGCATAGTCGTCGGTGCAAGACTTGAGGAATCAAGTTGTTGGGGCGTTATTGGCTCGCAGGGCTACAGCATGGCACTTTCTGCTTTGTCTGTTAGGTTTTAGGATGAGGTTGTCCCCAAAATGACCCAGACAGCTTAGGGAAGTGGCGTGGTTTAGCGAGTCACAGGCTTTGAGGGGGGGCTGAGAGGTGAACTCACGTAAGCTTCCATGAATCAGTCATGCCTCGAGTCATAACATCATGCAGAGCACATTCACCAGCCTCCTTCTTCTCAGCTCTTGCCGGATTTCAGGCTGAGTCGGGAACGAAGTCAGTGCTCAGACGGAGGACACCTCCGCCTGTCACGATACGACTTATGAAAGATGGGTATCAATTATCAGGCCGCTTCTGGGCCAGTCAACAGACGAGCGATCTGCAGATATTCTTTCATATCGTGGTCGGCATTCAGCTTGTTCAAAGTCATCGATGCCTCGGGGGGCTTCTCACTGAGAAGCTCCTTCTGAGGCCATGCTCCTTCCCGTGCAATGTGGGCTGAGATGCGTGCCTTGCTCACCAGCACGACCTCGCCGGCGACGTCGAAGCCCTCCAACAAGGGCGCCTTGGCTCCGTTGTAGTTCTGCTGAATTGCCCGAAGAAGTGTCTTGGCCATGCCAACCCGGATCCCTTCGAGTTCGAGTTTCAGCTTTGGCAGCACCTCTGTCAGCCAGGCTTTGCAAAGGGGAATCCGCGGAATGGGGTCCCACTCCTGCACCCAATGCTGGCTAATCGAACACAACTGCTTCCACAATGGAGAAGTTTCTCTCTCCTCCCCTTCCTCCTCCTGCTCCAGTGGTACGAAGACATGAGGAGCACCGAAGGTTCGAACAGCCGTGACATCCACCCTCCGACTCAGCAAGTGGACGGCCATTACTTGGGCATAGCCTCCCCCGAGCGAGTGGCCACAAAGGACCAGGCGCTCTCCAGCCTTACGGTGCCGCCGCAAAGCCTCGAGCACATCGTTCAAGACATGACGAGTGTTTTTCCCCTTCTGCTCGAGGGCTTGGGCTATCCCACCATGCACGCCGATGCCGTGCTTGAACCGGGTGTAGTCTGGCAGGACACTGAGATCAATCGCAGCATCCTGGACATCTTCCGTACCACGGAAGCACAGGTAAATCGCGTCCCCAGACCTAGCGAGGAGCCACTCCACCGGGCTCATGCTGTTTCCGGCGTGCAGGACCCCGACTTTTGGTATCGCCACCTCCTGGACGATGACCTCACCTCGAAAGTCCTGACTTAGCTCATAGTCACGACCCATCCAGATCGGCTGATTCCTGGCCAGGGTGTTCTGAAAGAGCCCGTCTTCAAGAATATTCACGACTGCTTTGTCTCGTCATCTAATATGATCGACGGTGTCACCTGCTTCCACTTTCTTAACCATGCCTGTAGAGGAGTCTTGCACATAAACCGGCTGCTGTAATTCGTTGTGGATGACGGCACCAGCAGCGGCCTCTCTTGGCTTCAGAATGCTCGCCGGATCCTCGTCATACACCGCAGGGCTCACGGCAGCAGCAACGAAAGCACAAGGGTCGGAGGACGCGTCGAACGCCTTCGTAAACCCGCTCGGAGCCGCACGGAGGGCAGCCGAGGTCACTTCAGACTCAACTGAAGCAACCTCTGAAACCGAGGCTTCGGAGCCAAAACTTCGTGAGTTGAACAAGTCAAGCGGCAATGCACCAGCCACGAGTGCCACGAGTTCGTTGGGTGTTGTGGCCTCCCGGTCCGCTTCTCGGGCGCAGCAGTGATTGAAGACGAGCTGGGCGGCATGATGGCAGTTCGAAGTTGCAAGATCATAGGGTCCAGTGCTATGAGCTTGCTCGTGCAAGTCCTTCACCTTCAGCTCCTCTTTCAGACTGCCGTCGGAGAGGCTCAATTTACTGCTGTGCATGTCAACACCATCCACGCGCAGCAAATTGGCGCCCGAATCGTCGCTGCCGATGAAGACGCCATGCTTCTGATGTGCGACCACGGGAACAGATCCAGCCTTCTCGAGCACGTATCTCTTGACCCCTCCACCCACCGTCACTTCCAAGAAGGAGTGAAGGCCTCCAAACTTTCCGGCGATGCCAGGAAGAGGAATCGTGTACCATACGACCTCGGACACCAGCCTCTCATCCTCCATCATCTCAGCGAAAGCATTCCCGTAGCCGAAGCGGGTCTCCCGAAAGCCCATCTTGCTTCTCAGGAACTGATCTACTATGCGATTCGCCGCAAGCGCCGGCGGCTGTAAGCCAGCATCGTTCCGCGCATGCAAGGGCAGGCACACGATGTCCACCAAGATCTGACAGGCCTGCAAGTGGCCTTCTGCAGCCGCAACGTGGAGCCAGGTGTTGCCGTCTCTGGCACGGCAGCTGGCAATCAGCTGCCGGTGCTGGGCTAGGCGAGTGGCTGGCAGCTTGCACAGCAGCTTCAACGCCAGCTTGGAAAGCAGTGGCGAACCAGACACCAGGGGCAGTATGCTGACCACCAAGGCGACGAATTGCTCGGAGAGTCCAAAGAAATCAACATGCGCATCGCCGGCATCATCATGCAACAATGACAACATCTTGCTCCAATGCTGAAGAAGCGACTCAAGCGACTCAGCTGGCATCCGCTCATGTAGAAGATGTAAGGTCAAGTCTTTCACGTGCTTGTTGGAATGCGCCAGGAGAGTCATGATCTGCTCGGCCTGCTCCGCACTCCAATGGTCCGGCAGCCGCGTGTCTGCAAAGTCCGAAACTATGGCTATGGGCAGATCTTTCCCCGTCGAGGGATCCAGGACTAGACCGAGTAGTCTGGAAAGCCTCCTTTTCGAGATTTTTCCTTGCAGCACCCAAAATGACCACGACTGCAGCTCTGAGTCGGCCAAGAGTGGTGGCACTATTTCCTCGAAATACTCATCCAGGAGCTTGGCCGAGACCTTCTGCTTGAAGGCTGCCTTGGCCAGGTCCCCGTAGGCTGGATGTTTGAGCAGCTGGATCGGTATCTCGTCGCAGCGCGGGTGCTGGCTCAAAAATCTTCTAAATTTAGCCAGCCTGTTGTGATTGTAGTTGTAGGCCGTAAGACCAACCAAAATGGCGCCTACCACGTATGCATCGGGCAGTCCTGTTACGGCCCAGCCCAGTCCTGCTGCCGCGGCAGCTATTCCTGCAAGTCTTGCAGCATCCATTTTCGTCAGCGTACTGGAGTCGGGCGTAACCAAGTCCCGAAGAATCGCGTCCAAGCGCTGACGATACTCCTCGTCATGGCAGACGCATACTGTCCGAGCATGAAACGAAGGCGTTCGATGGCTCAGGGACTGCCGCCGGCTTCTTCTCCAAAGTGGCATACAACTTCCAAGCCACACCGCTGTAGCTCCCTTGCAGCCAAAGCCGGGCGAAGAGCGCGGGCGGCCCCAGGGGAAATAAGCCCGGAACGTCGCATGCGGTGCAAGCAGCGAGGAAGGAGCCGGGTTCCAGGGTCTCAGCTCCGCCATTCTCCCCTGGCCTTGAGAAGTTAATGACTGAAGCGACTTCGGATTCGGGGTTGCAGGTGGACGTCCCAGAAACTGGCTGCTCTGCAGTGCGTGGGGAAACGAACCCCGGGCTTCAGACACATGAAAGTGCCAAACGTCCCGCAAGGTGGACAGCGACAATGTCAGGAATCACCAAACCTCAATAAACAGCAAACAAAAATAACATCAACCTAGCAGCTGCCGTTCTGGTACCAGGAGAAGTCGTGCCACCACACATCGAGAATTGCCCCACCTGCAACAGGGTTGTAGGGTCCACCGGGACTGTGAGAGTTAGGTTTTGGGGCGAAGAGCATTTTGGGTCAGAACTTTGGTCGGGAGGTATGGGGTTTAGCCTACTAGATAGTGCTGTGCATCAAGTCGACGTGTCATCTCCCATGTCGGGATGTACGGTTCGCAATAAGTCCTCCACTAGCAGCATCCAAGGTCCCACATCGGGCATTCTGTATTTGAGCGGCCTGGTTGCACGGCCTGCGCATGCAAGCTACACCAGGTACTCCTGACTTCGGCTGAAGTGCTTCTACAGTACAAACTATTGCGTATAAGTCTATCTATGCATATACACATATATTGCCCACCGGAAGCGCCTATCTGCTCACCTTGCAGTGTCCGCCAGAGAGCATTCTCATCCACGATGGGCCCGCGAGCCACGTTGATCAGAACACCATCTTGCTTCATGTAAGAGAGCTCCTCAAGGCTTAAGCATGTTTGAGGTTTAGAGTTTAGAGTTTCGGGTTCAGGCTCAGCGTGTGGACACGCCTAACAGCCAAGAGGCTTCTGAGAACCAAGCAAGCTTCCACCCCCCACCCAAACGGTGCCTGTTGAACTGCCGTAAACTCTGCCACCTGAAAACCACTGAACACCACAAAGACGTGCAGGTCGCGAGTCGTACGAACTCCTATAACCACTGGAGATCCTACAAGAACAAGGGCAGCTGCTCTCCTGTTGTGGAGCAGTTCTTCAGAGGGAAATCGGAAAGCAAGAGGGGGAACGCAGGCGACATGGGAGTTCGGGGAACCGGAAGAAGTCTTGGGAGTGTCCTACACCCTATATAAACGACTGACCTTTTGTCCTAGATCCCAACACCCCGCGAAACTTATTGCATACACTGTCCTGAACACCTAGATCGGAAACCCCAAAATTAAAACCAAACCTAGAGACCACCCTAAACCCAAAGACCCCAAACCCCAAGACCCGAACCGCTCGCTCTGGCTCCTTGGGCCCGATCAGGCCCCTTGTGGCCGGCACCAGCGGCACAGCCACCACCACAAAGTCGGCCTCCAGTGCATGGGGCTTTGGTGTAAGGTTCGTTTTTGTGCGTTGGGGTTTGATTTTTGGGCTTGGCTGTTTTGGAGCTGCTCTTTAGGTTCTCGAGGGCGCAAGGTGTCCTGATTCTCATGTATCCTGTATTCCTTGATGCGTCTAGGGTTTAGGGTCCGTGTTTGAGGGCTCAGGGTCAGTGTACATCTTCTTCAGGTGCACAGGGCCCGAAAAGAGTGTGGGCTCACGGGCTTCGGGGGCTGAACGTGATCCTGTAATCCAACAACTGCCAAACACCCCCGCCTGCCCTAAACCCAACAAAACCCGCGAAACGGGGTCGAACTTTCATGGGATGTCCCAGCAAATTCGCATGGATCTTACAACTCGACTGCCTCTGCCATCAGCTTGGGCAGCTGATCGTCATGACCTTACAGCTCTGCCAGGGCATGACCTACATCAGGATAAGTTACTAGGATAAGGGCTTCGGATTCCCGGTTTCGGGTTTCTAATTATTGGGGAACACTTCCGGCTGAAGTCACAGACGGTACAGCGTTCGGCAGGTAACAAGCCCCTCTGCGCGCATTTTGAAACTTGGAACTCGCAGATTGACAGGGTACGAAGCTGTGGCAAACAGTGCTAGCGTTCAAAAAAGGCACCGGCGTAGCATGCACCACTTCCACTGCTACTGGTCTCACCCAGCTCATCAAGGTGACCGTCCGCTGTTCTCGCCACTACACCGGCCAGAACCCATACCCTTCCCCACTGAATGCAGCCGTGGACCTATCCAGGAGACATAGGATGGAACTGGTGACGGAATGTACCTCGGCCGACGTGCAGAAGGCGTAAACCGCACATCCCAAAGCCGAGTAGATGCTCAAGCCTCATTACACCCTGAAGGATTCGGTGCCAGAATTCCTGCGGGGCATCCAGACTTGAATGCGACTCATTCCGTGATAGCCATGGGCTCAGGTTTCGGATGGCTCAAGGCAAGCTCAGAGAGCTTTCGATGGTTTGGGAGCCGAAAATAGCGACATTCTCTTCACTTCCCCTTCTTCAGCTAAGGAGTTCAATTCTTTGACTCCGTTGCATGCCGGCACCTCAAGAGGAAGCTTCCAAAGCCCAACCCGGGGAGCACACTAGTGTACTTCTTGAGAAATGTCCCAGCAAACATGTAGGCCATGTAGGCCTTCATAGTATGCTTAGGTCTTCATAGTATGATTGACGGAATGTCCCTCAACTGAGGGTTCCTGGGCTCTCTGGTTACCAGCCCTTGGCCGTTGGGGGTGGCATTTCGTGTCACATTGGGATGAGCCGCTCGTCGACGGCGATGACTCTCATTCCAAACCTGAAGCTGTTCTGGGCCAGGGCTTTGGGTGCCCTGATCCTTAAACACCCTAGATCTGAAATAACCAACAGTATCATCGTTACTGCTATTCTTGTTATGACTATCACCGAACTTAGACCCTGATCTGGGGCCCGTGAACCCTAGACTCCACATAAGCATAACCCGAAGAAACAAGGCCCCGTACTCGGAACGGCCCTGCATTCGGGCAAAAGGGGGCTGAGGTGCCCAGAGATGCTATGGGGCCTACTGAATCGCATGCAAGCGGGAGGTTTCTGCTCTCTTTGGGAAATTTCAGGTTGGAGGCGGAGGTTTTCAGGGTTCTTTCAAAATATTCAAAGCAGTCAAAGCACTTCAGGCTTCGCTTTGAGGGTTCTGCCAGACCCCAGAGCAGCTCTTCAAAAACCCCAGAACCGAAATCTGTCGCTGCAGGGACAGCGTTGTTGGCCATGGGATCCTTTGGATAAGCTATAGGTGTACCCCCCTTTTCCCCCCCCCCCCCACCACACCACACCCTGAACCCCAGAGGCCCTCCAACTCGCAAGCCAGGCAGCGCGGCTGCTCGTTGGCCCACACCCCGGCCGATGGTGCCGAAACCCACGATCCCGACCTGAGGCCGAAAGAAGCTGCTCTATCGTTGCAAAGCTCTTCTACCTACCACGACCTCGATCCGGAAGCAAACGATCTGCCAAGCTGCGGTCTGGTTGTAGACCTCCTGCCAGGGCTTGGGCTTCGGTTTAGGGCATCGGGGAATGGGCTTCAGGGCTCAAGCGAACCTTGGGCTCCTCAAACATGTGTGTTTGAGGGCTTGCTCCCGAATTTCTGCAGGGTAACCCTGAACCCTCAAGCCTAAACCTCCTATACCCTTAACCCCTAAGCCCTACAAGCCCTAAACTCTGCAATCGTTGTCGGCCCTCGCAGGGCTCTGCCTTGTGCGGCTTCGGACGAGTGCAGTTGTTGTGGAGATCGCTTCTCCTCGGTTGGCTCAAAGGCGGGAAACCAAGGAGCCTCAGGTGCTTGTAGGTTTTGGGGTTCTGTAGACCCTGACTGACAACCCCCTGGTTCAAGGCTTACCGGCGGCTTCATGACGGATATGAAGCTCGAGTTTAGCAAACCCATATAGCCACGCTGAAGCTGTTGATCGGCTAACGGTATCGACCCAGCATCCAAGTGCACTGTCTAAACGCGCTGTCCATGTCCATCATGCGGACCTCGGTCAGTACGGATGGTCCCGGATTGCATTTCGTAGTCACACTATGCTTCGTGCATATGGCACGCGGTAACTGGGTGGGGAAGGGGGGGGTGGCGTAGTTACGACGTTGCATTTTCCCGACTTTTGCGGAAGCTGCACTGGAAGCATCACGGGTCAGGTGACTGCCTGGCGGCCCTACATGTTCCACACTTCCATACATGGGCAGGACGAGTCACGTTCCACTGCAATATCCCCGCCAGCACATATTCCGGTATTGCCACACCACCTGATGCTCAAGAGCAAAACATCTCGAGCTGATTCGAGACTTGGGACGCTTGTCCATGTCCCATTGGTTAGGCCAGAGAAATCTAATGAAAAAAATGTTCTGCTTCTGTTCTACTGTGGAAGTAGCAGCCTGAAAGGCGGATTTGCTTCGTGCGTTTATCCCCGCCATTCCATGCGCCGGAATGCCACAACCCGTATCAGAACAACACGATTCCGGCACAATGACACCTGAATAAATGAAATGGGCAACGATGATGGAACTGAAAATGGCAAGAGTGAGAACACCAACATATGATGTTCCCAGCTAGCATGACCAGCTCATGTGTGCAGTGCCACGGTTCGGAAAACTAGCTGAGTACAAAAGATATCTAGACCTCAGCAATCAGCAAGCTGGAGAATCTGAGAACCATACACAGCGTAATCATGATGCCCATAAGCCATAAGCCTGGCTCTATCACTGCAACAGGGACCGGAAGAATCTTCCCAGCCTTGGTGCACGTCGCAGATTGCGAAGTGCGATGGCACGGCCGACCTCGGTGCTAAGGCATCAACTGCAGGCTTCAGGTTCCGACCTTGGCATTTCGAATGATTGGGGTCAAGAGTAAAGAAGGGGCCTCAAGGGTAAGGGGACTTGGAGGTTCCCCGCCCTGTTACAATGATGGCTACATAGTATGGCCATGAGCTACCTCCAGTAATTAATTCCCTGAAACTCAGACCTATAAGGATGCTATAGAAAAGAACATTTCTTTGGTTCAGGGTTGGTTATCTTCAAAACGGACCGCGGACCGAGACCCCCCCGGCACAAAATGAAAGAAAACGCTAATCTAGAGCACGCACACATACACACACCTCATCGCAATCCCTACACCCTAAACTTGCAGTTTCTAAACCCTAAACACCCTAAAAATCCCAACCACCCACAAATGACCCCATCTGGGCTCCATGCATGTTGATCAGGTCGGTTCCTGCAGCCATCCACTGCAGCAGCTTGCCTCGAGGTCGAATCAGCTGTGGCTCGATTCTTGTACGATGGTATTGGCGTCTGACAAGGGTTTTGACATGTTTTTAAGATCAGTCCGGCTAGCGTCACATTTCTAGCGGCGAGCTCACGAAAGGCTTACAAGGTTGAGGGCTTCGGGTTTGGGGCTTAGGGAACATGGGTTGAGTTCTGGAGAAGGGTTCGTCGCTGGGGCCCTATAATGACACTGTCTACTTTGGCAATTTCTCGTTGCGGTGTGGACAGACATCCTAAAGCTAAGAGGAAGAAACTGAGTGAGTGGACATGAACAATTAACAAGCAGCAGCACCAGCAACGACGATAGTGCTGATAGCAGGCATAAAGACAGTCCCAGAATCACCGTGAAACACGACAGTATCATGGGTTGTCATGGAAAGAAAGCGTGTTCAAAGACTTGCAGCACCCGTTTAGCCAAGCATGTTCAAGAAAAGGTGTGATTTCCAAGAACACTGATAGTCGTGCGGCGTCGTCGTGACAGTACATTGAACTGATAGTACTAGTCGTAGTAGTAGTAGTGGTAGTAGTAGTAGTAGCAGCAAGTAGCAGCAGCGGCTGCAGCAAGTGATTCAAACACAACCAGAGACTGCCTGACGACACCTTCTGCAGCAAGCTCGAAAAGGCGCTTGCATTCCTTCCAGCGGTGTCGGGTTCAGGGTATACACATACCCCATATATATATATATAAATATATAAATAAATAAA
>CAJNDV010020868.1:21402-33824 GCA_905221635.1 Symbiodinium sp. CCMP2456
ATATATATATATATGTATATACACTCCCGCTTTGTCCTCAGAGCGGCGTTTTCTTGACAGTCTTAACTGACAACTATGATCTCAAACATGCTGAACACATCTGTGAAGCCGTTGCCTGACAAGCCCTGACCGGGATATGATCTCTACCAGGTGAATACACATCCGACATCACCCTATGTTAACACAGCATGCTCGGTTACCCAAGAACAACGGATGTAGAGTCCATAGGGAGCATTAAGGTGACGATGTTTCATTCGTCTTCCTTCGTCGTATCCTGATCTGATTTCTGATGGCAGTTGACCCGTGGAGGTGCCTGGCCAACGAGAAGGGCGGGCACAGCACCTGCAGCATACAGCGCTACCCTAAACCGAAACACCTCGGAAATGGTTTATGCGGGCCTAGTAACATGCAAAATAACTGCAGGAAACAAACTCGGAAAACATGTTAGAACTTCTGTTGATGTTTGAACCTGGACCGCCCCAGAAGCGTGTAAGAGTTCTGGGTTGTGACAATACTGAACCTGTCATGTCGGAACTGCAATAGCATGTAGCACTCCACAACATGACGATTCAAACGCTTCTGCTAGCTGAAGAGGAGCACTGCCAGACCTTAGACCCGAAACCATCCTACATCCCGCGACTGAACCCCAAACCGTACACGCTGAATTCCATCTACTACACAGTCCTGTCATCCATGATCTGGCATGCTTTCCAACTTGTTTCGTATTTCGGGGCTTCGGGTTCAGGGTTCAGTGTGAAGGTGTGGGAGCTACTAACTACTGTCTTCGTTTACCTTCTCCAGGGATGCCACCAACCACAATGCGAGGAGAACTGCGAGCCCGACTGCTGCAAAGCTGAGCCTCTGCCGATTCCAACTCCTCTTCTGTGGCCGTATCGAGTGGGATGAGCCTGCATGCAAAGGACAAGTCACAGGCGGTGGTACAGGACCGACGACGCAAAATAGACAACTCTTCATCGGCTACTGCTCGGTATGCGGACAACTTCGGCCGTTTGCCTTGGTGGTGGTGGCTTTTCTAGATACGGCCGAGAGGTCGAAGTCAGGGCGAGCTTCCGAAAATGGTCGCGAAACCAGAATCCTCCTACATGCGACTTGTGGAAGAAGCGATCCTAGGGATGTAAACGCATATCCATACTAGATGTTCATCGAACTTCCGCGCATACAAGTTTGATCTATGGGTAAACACGCTGCCAGTGTATACAAGCATCTATGCCATCACGCAAGCATGCATGTCTGCAAAATGGAGAGGTAGGCATGTGAGCATGCATACATGTCTGGATGCATGTATGTACTAGTTTATGCACGTATGTCGTATGCATGCATGTATGTGTGTAGGTCCGTACGTTCGTTCCTACGTATGTACATATGCATGAACGAATGCATGCATACCTGTATGCAGCACAATTCAGAGAGAGCGAGAGAGAGAGTGTGTGTGTGCGCGTGTTCTATAGCCTATCCTAGTATCCATGTTTTGCCTGTGACATCCGAGTGTTCTGAGTTCTGTGCTTAGTTGGAAGACTACTGACGATGACTCCAAAACCCAAGAGCCTAGAGCGAAAGCTCTCACTTCACAGCTCTGCCTCCACTCGGACGCTGGCAATCGCAATTCCAACGAAGAAACAATGCTCGGGTCCACGACGGCGGTCAGAGGCCTCAATGAAGAGGCTTGGGGCTTATTATAGTGGCCTAGACATCTTGGCATTTTCAAACTTTAGGGTCGCAGGACTTAGGATTCTGGTCGGTCGGACTGCTAAGGTGAAGGTGTTGATCTATCTCTCTCTGTCTCTGCCTCTCTCTATCTCTTTCTAATGGTGACAGACCGATGATTTGGCAGTTGTTGGTTGGGGACTTGGATGCACCTGTGAACCTTCAACCTTGAACCTCGAACCTTTACACCCAGCAACCTGTCCCTCTTGATGCGGAGACCCGGGTTGGGGGTTACCTTTCGGGGGTTTGGGTCTGTGGGTCGAAGGGCTTTCGCGTTAAATCAGAAGTACTGGATGATCATAACATAACCCAGAACCACAGGAAGTATGCATCTCACATCTCTGAACTCTGGCAAGGGTCACTGCAGCGGCAGCCTCAGAAGCAGCCAACCAGCTCAGCGCCCATGGCAGCTGGCGCAACATTGGCGCTCGCGCTCGGACGGAAACAACCGAAGATCTGAGATAAAGCTGCGGCGGATAGAAAGACGCCCCAAACCTGAGCAAGGTTTGCGTCGTAGGTTTGCAGTCGGGTCAGCCCTCGAGTATCTTGTGTATCAACTTGAAGCAGCACACATATGCACATGAAGACATATCTCATCCCGTGAGCTGCTGCGACTGCTGCCACTCCTACCACTGCTTCTCATTCTTGTGCTCCTACTCCTACTCCTACTACTACTCCTCCTGCTGCTGCTACTACTACTACTACTGCTGCTCCTACTGACAACTGATACTGCTACTGCTACTGCTGCTCCTGCTTTCTAGAACGACGAAAGACGATCACGACTACCCTCAAAAAATACGTCACTGCTGATAGCTTAACCAGTCTCACAAGGATGCGCAATGTACATGATTTCATCTTCTGTGCCTTTGTCTTGTTGCTAGCATTACTGCTACTGCATGGCATGAAATCTCTGCCTCCGTGTCACATGTCTACATCCGAGTGCGATCGTGAACTGATGGAGTGCGAAGCTGGCTTCTCTCAAACGGCCGGAGTGACTTGGCACTCGAAGCTGCTGAGCTTCGGCGCACAAGATCCAGGGTCGCTGGCTCGTCTTGATTCGTTCAAGGTGTTTGCGCACTGAATACCTGTTGCTTCAAAGCATTGCGGTAAACTGGCTAGAGCGGCTAGAGATCCTTCAGAAGTTGCAGGTTAAATGGTGCTGTCTGGCTTGCAGGCCAATGTGTCTACGTTGCTTGCTGGATGGAACCATGTTGGCACATCTCTCCACCACCACCCCTAGTGAGCCAAGCAGATGCACGCAAGTGCATAGACGATGGGCGTAGCAATTGTGACATGTCACATGCAGGAGGCGAAACTCGGCTTCCCTGTACGACAACCCGTTAAAACTACTGATATCTAGTTACACGAGGTTTCAGCCCAAGGATCGCCGTGGCATGACATCAAGCGAAGAAATCTCCTCTGTGACACACTTTGTTGCGGTTGCTGGCGGCTTTCCGGCCGTCGCAAAAACCATCTTTTCAATGCTTGCTCCGAGATTGGCGTATTATTTCGAAGCAAACATCGACAGCAAATCCTGCCAACTCCCAAAACCGTCAAACCTCAACTCACAGAAACTGCGAAGCGGACATCCAAAGGCCTGAAAGGATGAGAAACATGAAGACCTCAAGCCTCAAAGCAGAAACCCTGAATGCACAACCCTCCGAACAACCATGTACTGGAAGAGATTCGGGCATATAGGGCTTCAGGGTGCAGATTTAAAGGGTTTATCTAGAAATCTTCTGGCTGCCCCGGCAGGTCCGACGCCGACACTTTGAAGAGGCCTCGGTGGCGCTTGAAAACACTCTTAGAGTTTAGGGTCTTCTCTTCCCAGGATCGGGTCCTTAACCGATATAACGGGCAGGGTCCTAGAATGGTTTTAGGTCTTCAGGTGTCATGTTTCGAATCTCCAGGTCGGGTTCCTGGTAGTTCTGAGCTAGATCTGCACGAAGTCATGGTGTTCCTCAAGGCAAGCTGTGTTGCCGCCTTCGGCGAAACTCGTAAGAACAGGCTTTGCACAAAGAGGGCTCTAAGGTACTGGCATACCCCAGACTGATCAACTCCTGCGTTGTCCAGGCCTGCCACAGGAGAGGGTCAGGGGTCGGACGTCAAGTTGCCGTTTTCCGTTTTTTTGTACTTCTAGACTATCCCTAACCCCCCCAATGGGCCCCAGGTACCTACTATATAGGGTACTAGAGCCCCTAGACCCCTATATAGTAGGTACCTGGAGGTGTGCGAACGAAGGCGATGGTGGTTGGAGTTCCGCTTCGCTTCGCTGGTCCCCTGCGACCTGACTGTGGTTCCAGACCTAGGCTTGGGGCTTTTAGGACGTGGTCCGGATATGTCCGGATGTGAGGTTCTGTGGGTTTAGGGCTGGGGTTTAAGGTTCAGGGGGTCCAGCTTCAAAGCTGTGGCTTGAGGATCCAGAGTCAAGCTCTTTGGGTTTGGGTTTGAGGATTGGGAATTAGCATAAATGGCCCAGTCACCATGCGGCCCTCCGACCCTCCATGGCAACTCATGTGCTTGAACCAGTAATACAGCGACCGCGACCCTCAATGATTCTGGCAGTCGTGCAGGCATTGTGGACACTGGACCCCCGAAGCCAAGAGCCAGAAGTAGCGAATATACACATTCGACCTAGACAGCGAACTTTTCCGCCCTCCCTCGTCCGAAAGCGCCTGGCTCGCAGGCCCTGCACTTGAAGATAGTAGCCAGGGCAGCACAGTGGTTGATGAAGAGAAGATCCTCCCAAGCTCCGGGGCCAAAAGTCGCTAAAGTTGGTTCCGCAAGCAACCCCCGAGCAATAGGGGAACTGTTTCCGTTTGTTCCGTGTTAGTGTCCTGGAACCTTCAACGCTGACTCTACAACCCCTAAACCCTAAACCCTAAACCCTAAACCCTAAACCCTCCGAAGCGGGCCCAAGTCCCCAAAAAGGGGCCTCCGGTTGCGAGGCTTGAATTCGACTTTTCAGCTTGGGGGCGAGAGACTGGTGATGAAAACGATGCTAAAGCTTTAGGCTTACCCATAGGCCCCATAGTAGTTCCTTTTTGGGGTTACCTTATAGGATTCTATATATGAACCTCAAAGAGGAACTACTTTAGGGCTTTAGGTTTAGGCATTAGGACTTAGGGATTGGCGGCAACTTCGGGGCGTGGGGGAATGGACTTCACAGGTTAGAGCTCGGGAATTTGGAAGAGCTATATTATCGATAAATATATATATATATATATATATATATATACATATATATATATATATATATACTGTTTCCGGTTTTCCGGAGGAATGATGTGGGTTCCGCGATTGATGGCTGTTGGTTTTCAGATTGCAGCTGACTGCAATTATGAAAGCCGGGGGGCCTGGTGGTTCGCAATGCAACTATGGCACTTTACGGTTGAGAGCTTGTGCCCAAAACTTCTTGCAGCAACTATCCCAGAAGAGCATCACGCATCACCACAGCTTGTTTCAAAAGCAAAACCTTGACATTGCGACCTGGAAGTTGGTTCAGGACCGTTACCAAAACCAGCTAGAAAGTAGCAGGCAGGCGTGGCGTAACCGTGGCAATTAATGCCAGCTGCCAGGCTGCACAAGGGAAGCCGAAGTATCAGCACCAATAAAAGTCAGAGAGCAGATCATCGCAGGGTTTAGGGTTTAGGGTTTAGGGTTTAGGTATACTTTCACGTTATCCTACTGCCCTGTTCCGTTGATTCAGCGTCTATACTACAGTCCCTCGTTCTCTGAAACTCGTGAACCGAGGGGCCTGGTCCAGGCAAGTGAGGCCGTAGTTGAGGCAGGTCTCCAAGCAGGTCTTGCCGGTCCTTTGCAACTGACCCCGGATTTGGGAGGTGGAAGACTGATGGGCCTAGAAGGGTCACAGAGCAGCCACCCGGACTTCTAGCAGGTAAGTGTGGCTAAGCTCCGAAACCAAGTTTGGCACCATGGTGCGATGGATACAGAGAGCGCTTCATCCAGGACCTAGTCGTGCATACAAACGAGAGTGACCTGCTACTTGGCTTCCATTGTCCTGACCTTGGCAAAACCCTGTCGAGCCATGAAACCTTAAAACTTTTCATGTAGAACCATGCCACACAAAGCCCCTGTCAAGTCCTTATAGACCCATAAGACCATACAAAAACCTGCTCAACCCTTCAGCATAAAACAAACTTGGAGCACTTGTAGAACCCTTGCAGAACCCATAACATGCTTACTTATGAAACTCTGAGTTCGGGGCGCTGATGCTGCATGCACCTGACCGGGTCGAGCGACCTACACCCCCAAAAAACAAACAGCCCATCGGGCGCATTCGGATTTAGGGTTTTAGGGTTCAGTCAGGGTTCAGGGCACTGAACTGAAGCCACTTGTGACAGAAGTGGGCCGGGCCGCTGCGGATCGAAATTCTGCCCATGTAACTCTCTGCCACAGCCACTGCAGTAGGACGAAACTTAGGCTCGAGACCCAATCAATGTTTATTATGGTGGATCCCGAGCCGCTGGAAATGTAGGATAGTGCTTTCGAAGCTTAGACGGCTTCAGAAGTACGGGGCATTGTGGATGCAGGATGTAGGGTTAGCGCCACCGCTCCAGACCAGACGTTAGAGGTGATGGGTGCTGTCGTTGTTGTTGTTGTTGTTGCTGTTGTTCTTGAGGCTTGCCGTAAAAATCCACAAGCACACAAGGATCGAAACTGGCGACAGCCCTTGTAAACAATGAGGCGTCAGGGGATCATTATCTATCAACCACTGGTATGTTGCAATCCCAAATCCTCTGCTGGGCTTGGGTCTCTGGGCACCTCCCCCCCAGGAGGCCGCAGGAATGGCGCCGTCAGAGAGAAGAAGAGCCTGGCGACGCAGTGGCTCGTTGAACAACTGCCGCCTCGCGGCGATTCCGACCCAAAGAGGTCTAAATCACTCCGTGCAGGTCCATGAAAGGGAGGAGAGCCTCAAGGAACTGTCTGGCTGATTGTTGAGGCTCCTGCATTGAAAAATGTGAGGCCGCATGGGCGATGAATTTTCGAGTTCAGACCTTGAGCGGTCACGGGTCTTAGAGGAAGGAACACAAACAGTCCATGACAGTGCTGATACTGGAGAAAAGAACTAGTACCGGCGATATCTGACAGTGTAGGCCGAAAGTCAAAATACCAACCGCAACAACAACAGCCGTCTTCACCATCACCGTCATCCTCATCACAACCGCAACTGCTACAGCCCACGACCACCACTCCTCATGCACCTCGACGTTTTCTCAGAGATGAACGGTAGTTTGAAGCTTGAGGATCATGCCTTGCAAAGCTTGTTGTCGAGATTGTGTGTGCGTGTGTGTCTTTTGAAGAGCATAGAACATCAGTTCGCCCCTTCGACCTCTATGCTGCGACGAGATCGAAATTGCTGCTTGCAGGAAGCTGCTGTTGACACACAATGCCTCGACCTCCAAACTCAAACCCACACGATGTCCCACCGTGGGCTCCTGTTCAGCGTTGCGATGGAAGGGCAAAATAGTGCAGTGCATCTTGCAGTATGCCAAGCATGTAGTATCTTCTGGGTTTCGGTGGGACTCCGGATGCCGTAGATTCGACTTAATCAAGGAGCTTCTTGTGACGTACCTCACGGAGCCCCCAAGCCTAAAGATCCAACACATGAAACCCCAAAGGTTCGCGGCGCCCTGTTTTCGAAGCCAGAAAGCTGGACATCATTATCTCCTGCCTTGAAGGTATACATATCGGGACTCTCATCATTATTGTAATCCAATTGTTCCGAGTTTCTGTGATGCCCTGCACGCCCTTAGCCCTAGACGCCCTACTACAAACCCTAAAAACCAAACCCTAAACCCTAAACCCTAAACCCCTTGAAATTCCGCGTCGGCCGCGCATTGGGTCCATCGGGAGAATGCTGCTCTTGAGTTGGCCCCAAGACCTGCGCGAAACGGGACAATTATCTAGCGATAATATACATAGGGCTTTCATAATTCGAAAACGGTTTTTGGGGCATAGCATGGGATAGCATAACATAACTATATGGGAGCCATAAGGGCATACTCCTACAAACTATTCAGACTCCTATATGACTGTATTAACTGCGAGCATATTGCTAGCAATGGATAAGCAAAGTTCAGTTATACTGTCGACTCGTCTTGACTCCCGACGTAACTTGTTTCGTGGGAAAGGTGCTGTTGCTGTGGTTTACGTTTCAAGGCCCGTCGGGGGTGGAACACGACGCCTCGGACAAAGTAATCTAAAATCTGGTGGTTCAAGTAGTTAACTTGTTCTACTCTAGACTCTAGACAATCGAAAGCCTCCACCCGCGCTCAAACAAACTGGCCTGAGGCCCTCCGTCACGATGCTCGGCACCTGGACCGCGTGGCAAAGTGGAAAGAGCCCGGGGGTTGCGGGTTTGAGGTCCGTAACTGTGGCTTCAGGCTTTGGTGTCAAGCTCACCACTATGCAAACAGCCTGCCGGACAGGAGGAGTGAGGAACGTGTCTTACTTGTTCAGCCTCAGCAGTTGCGACAAAGTTGAGGTGTTTTAGCTGGTTTACCTGCTGCCTTCAGGTGGACCGTCACAAAAACCAGGACTCCAAAAGTGAGCCCTTCACGATGAGCTTTGAAGCGTGCATGCAAAAACCCTCCAGGGTGCAACACGGCTTGGCACTAAGTACTTGGAACTGTCACTACAGTCACCTTCTCTCACCATTAGTCCCCTTATCACCACGATATGAAGCTTACCAACATTGCCAGTCCTGTCTGTGTGTGTGTGCGCGATGCTACCATTCTTCAAATTGCGAGTCTTTAACATCAACATCCTGCTGCAGCCTCCACTGCAGAGGGTTTAGGGTTTAGGGTTTAGGGGAAGTTGCAGGTCTGCTTTTATTTGCTGGGGCTGTAAGCGCTCCGATGACGGCAATGTCGCACAGCCATAATCGCATCCGCGTGCTATGTACCAGTAATGTGCTTTGACACGGGCCAAGCCCGCGGTGAGGCAGCCCTTTGATGTCTACTGGCTTGGCCAGGGACCCCGGCAGGCCACTCAAGATATGTACAATCGCAGAGCATTGTGTGGAAGTCAGCCGGTAGGATGCAAGGAACAACGGTAGTAAAGACACGTAGTCATCCTTTGCGCAGTACTTTGGCATGTGGGCCAGCGCACTTTCTCAGTCGCTTCCTCACTTGGACCAGTTGATGTCTCGTCCGCGCACACCGCTGGACTTTGGCTTTGCCTGGCGGAGAATGGGCCAACCCCTTTCAGTCTCCCTGGGCCACTGAGGGATTTCCTATAAAACTTAGGTTTGGGATTGGCGTTTACGTTTTAGGGTTTCGGGGTTTAGGGGTACGTGTTCGGCACCGCAGCACAGCACATATCACCCCACAGACATCACACCAAAACCAAATAGTCCAATCATTTGTGCAAACCACTGCTTCTTACGGCGTACCATGTCACTCCCCCACGCCCCCAATCAACAAATACTTTCTCAACGAGAGTACCATAAGTTGTCTGCCAATCTTTTCAGAGCTCATTTTGCATTTCCGAACATCCGCACCGATGTCCATCAAAGCCTGTCCATTTTGCCCCCAGCAGCAACTGCTGATAGCCTCATCTCCCACTTGAAAACATGCAGAAGTCCACCTTCCAAAAAATGCTAGACCCCAACACGCCACCCTAAGAAAATGTGACACTTCATCTTACGATCTCAACCACGATACCACAATAGAACCTAGGTACCTACAACAACCTAGGACCTAGGTGCCATACATTGCCATACACCCGAATAGGCAGTTGCAGGGGCGGTCTTAGAGATCCTAAGGTTTCGGTTAGGGATGATTGTAAGGGTTGTCCAGACAACCACCAGATGGCTGCTCATTTTATGTCAGAAGCACCTGTGAGCGATGGTTAAGGTAAAGACTGGTGACCGAAACTGCTATCAGCCTTCACATTGAACGCGTAAGGATGTCTGATGTATGAATTATACTAGTGTTTGCAATGTACTATACATGAAAGATCATGAAGTATTACAAATTCTGCATTTTTGTCACATTATCGGCATTACCGATTACGCACCTTCGCTTTGCTGCGCAGTGCCCGTGCAGGGGGCCCTGCCAGGGTTGGAGACGGCGGAGGGGCAGACTCCTGCGCCGAGCTTTCCATCGACAAGGGTCCACGAGAGAGGAGAGGTCAGACAGCCAGTCCACGAACTTCGTTCGCGCGCAACCACGGCTTTGCAGATCAACCAAGACTGTGACGATGAGTCGAAAAATAAAACCAACACCACCAGTACAACACACCGCCATGATGACCGCAAAAGGTTAGCGTTGAGTTCTGTGCAGTACATTTCGCAGCAACGATGTTGTCGGGGTGATTGTTTGCGCGGATTTGCACACCCTAAACCCTGTGCATGCCGACTCCTGCCAAACTCGAAGGTCTTTCAGGCAGGTCAGCTCCGTGTTGCCGGCACCATCGCTTTTCGCAAACTGCCTTGCAGCATGCCAAGCGCCACGGGCTTGGGAATAATATTCATAGTAGTACACATTATACTACTAATTAGTATCTTTTGGGGTTCCTTATTGCCTTACTACAATTCCAGTGCAATGTAGCTCATAACCTTCATGTTGGGAGAGCAGCATCTACGAACTGTCCTGCACGCTTACCAAGTCGGTCAGATCGAAACCGACTGGTAGCTGCTCCACGGTTTGTGACTCGATAGCGAACCATGCATGATGCGATGATTTTTGATCGGCTTAAGAGAGCTAAACAAAGGCGAGACGCCACTTGACATCTGTCCCATCAGGCACATTCGCTGCCAAAGTGGATATGCCCACGTCGGTGACGTTCCTGTGACAACTGTGACAAAGTCAGAACTCTGTCATACGGCAGTGAGACGCGAAAACACTGCCGCACGGAAAAACGTCCCGAGTAATGCTGGTAAGAATAGGCCAAGAATAGCGCTCTGTTGCCTCTGCTACTCCTACTGCTACTGCTACGACTACGACGACGACCACGACGACGACGACGAGCACGACGACGACGACTACTACAACTACAACCACTTCCACTAGTGCTGCTGATTGAACTAACCACGACTACAAACTACCGCCAGAACAAGACAAATCTGGTAGCTCATATTCGGAATGGAGCAATATTATGTAACATCATTGCCATCGTCAACAACAGGCGCCACATAAACATATCGACAGCGAAATCATTGTCATAGTCGCCATCATCGTCACAATCATAGCAATCATCGGCAATAAGAGGGAAGTACCATGCACGCCATCATAATCGGAAGAATTGGTCTTCTGCTGAATGCTGGTTTTTCCGCCAGCCTTTCTGTACGCTTCGGGCCTGGGGACAAAAGCAGCTGCATAGCCCTGTGGCTGTGTCTGCGCAGTTGCGCAGTGTGAGTATGGATTTCCCACTTCAGAAATTCAACCTTCAATCGGGTTGATAAGTGATGAGGGGACCCTGGACAGTTCCGGCATGCAACTGTACGAACAAGCCGTCTCTGCCTTCCTACTGCAGGGTCTTTGCCATGAGTAGCTTGCGGGTCCACTGGAGTTGGGGGTAGGGCATAGCTCATCGTGTAGGGTTTTGGACCATCGCTCCTCAAGAGAATCCGGTTTGCTTTGTTTCATGAACTAATGCAGCTACTTAACCTTGGCAATGTTTTATGTTAGCTTCAGAAGGGGCTCAGGCCGCGGCCGGAGATATAAAGCCGACCTCCGCGATATGTTTATGCCAAGGTTCGTGCTCCGCAAGTCCAGTGCAAAGCTCTGCAATGTCGTCGGCAACCTTGGATGAAAATTTTGTCGGGCTATCAAGTTCATCAGGGATTCTGTCGAAGGTGAGGGAACAGTGGCTTCGCAGCGTTTGTCATCCTTCCATATGCTTCACACAGACCAGGGCTCCAAATGTTCAAAATGCCCGGAACTGGAAAAAGCAGAAAATTAAATGGATCCTTTTCTGTAGCTGCCCAAGAGCTCTGTGACCTAAAGCCTTAAGATCGGTGAGACGCTGACCCGAAATGGAATCTCCGTGCTTCGACTTTGACACGAACAGTTTCTAAGCCAGAGGGCTTTGCTGCAAGTGCCACTGCCCCAACATCAGAGGCTGCGATGGCAAAGCAGCCCAGATCAAATTGCTGCAGATCTGGCAGGCCCTGCGCAGGGTCTGACAACAGCTTGAGGGTGGACCTTCTTGGCTTGCTTGTATGAAGCCAAGTACACTCCTCTATTGCTTCGCAGCACCCTACTCCCATGGTATCACAAGCGGTGAAGCAGCTGTCTTCCCCTCTGCCTCTGCCAAAGTTGCTACCCCATGGTCAGATACCTCGGGCGTATGTCAAACAGAAATCGACGGTCTCGCAGCCATAGCCACTGTGCAGTGTCTCATGCTACTCCAGGCGCGAACGGCTGCAGACCAACAGTTTTCATGCAGGGTGGCAAGCAGTCTCAGCTTCTCAGCCCTAAACCTGTGCCCACCTCAAGGGCAAGAAAGATCGCAAGGATCAAGCACAAAACCTCCCCCGTTCTGCAGACAAAAAGAGCAAAGGAAACAGCGGAAAATGAAAACATACGCATAGACATAGAAATGCAAATATACATATACATATATATATATATACATATATATATATATATGTGGAGGGGTCCTTTATGTATCATTTGACCCGGCTATTGGGTGCATGATATGTACTACACATGCCAAGCCAGCTTGCT
>CAJNDV010020868.1:33924-46982 GCA_905221635.1 Symbiodinium sp. CCMP2456
TTATGGTCTAGGGTTTGGGGTTTAGGTAGGGTTCAGGCTAAGGGCACTTATGCAACGCCGTTTGTACAAGTCATTACCAGCACTCGGGTCGAGCCGCTCGTTTCAGGGGCGTGACTTGTGACTTGCTGCTACATAAGACTCCACAGACAATAGTAATAGTAGTAATAGTAGGTGCGGAGGAGGATTATCCATCAAACTTGCCCTCGAATTCAGCATGTAATGTGCGTTTCAACGTGGGTTTCAAGCGCTTCTACGTTCCCATTCGGCCGAAGAGGCCTTGAGCCTCCGACCTGCTCTGGGCCGAGGAGGGAGCATCGGGGTGTGGTCGAGCCGCTCAGGAAAATTGGGATCCAGGGCATTGACTCTAGCAAGTACATAATGAGTGGGTGCGGATGAGGAGTAGCTTTCAAACTGGCCCTCGAATTTCGAGCACTTTCACGTTATCATTGGACCGGTGGTGTGGAGAAAGAAATACAGTACGTCAGTGAAATGAACTTACTCCAAGGCTTCTTTCAGCTAGCAAGCGCCTTGTGTTCATTTCTCAAACTTGCAAGCAAAAGAAAGCCCGATTCTGGGGCGACTTTAATTCGGTAACGGACGGAGCCGAACCTGTACACTTTACAATGTCAAAGTTCAGGGAAAGTCTGTGAACTTCCCACTTTACACATCCACTTGCGGCCGTGGCCAATGCCGCCTCAGTTCAGGGCGTGGCATGTGGCCGCAAAGATCGTGCGACAAAACTGCAGCTCAGCAGAAGTAGCCGCTATCACGGTACTGGGTGTTGCATTCCACGAAATGCCCATAGTCGTTGCAGCAGTGGATGATGTGGTGGTACTGGCAGAAGGAGCCGACATGATGCGACTGGCAGAAGCTGCTCACATGCCAGCCCTGATGAATGTGCCAGACGCCAGGCCACCAACCGGCACCCGTCTTTAGCATCTTGGACTTGAGTGACTTGGGCTCCTCGGGCAACTCCTCACTGCAGGCACTGGAGTTGGCAGTGGAGCCACATTTGGCGTAGCCACCCTCCAACTTGCAGCAGCGAATGCGCGTGGAATTATCGCAGAAGAAGCCCGTCTTGTGAAGATTGCAGAACTGGTGCTCTTGCCAGGCAGGCAAAGACAGCAGGCTTCCCAAACTGCCCTGGGTGGCATTGGGCACCAGAGCTCTCCAGTCAACGATTGCTGCCTTGGGCTTCTCAGCATCCGTGTTGTTGGGCTCCTCTTGGTATGGCCCCGGTGTGTCCGGCAGCCCAGTGACGTCCGGCACCTCCACCCCGCTGTCCACTGCTCTTTCAGCTCCTCGCAGATTGCCGACGGGCTCTGCGAGAGACCCGATCAGAGACGAAGTGAGAAGTGCTGCAAGCATCTGGGAGACCTTCGAAGCCATGGCAACAGAAAGGGCACTATGCTGGCTAGCTGCACGGCGAAAATCCTTGAGAAGCACGTGTTGCGGACGCTCTGGCACCAGAGGGGACAGTGGCCTGATCTCAGAACACTCCAGCCTCCACCTTGGACGCCCTGTTCTGCTGAAATGGGGAAGCCGCCGTGATCAGATACCTGAGATCACTGCAAAACGACATGGCCGTGTTTCCGCATCAAATGAAGCTGCATGCAATATACGGCCAACATGCTGTGGAAGTTCTTACAGTCCCTGTTAATGGCTCGTTCAAACATCAACGTGCCCAAATGATTGCTTGTTCAGGTATATGCGCATTCTTTGGGGTGCTAGTCTGACAGTAACAATCCTTGCGGGAAGATCGGGGCAGCCAAGCGTCGTCAATGAGGTATTCCACTCTCCTCTCTGGAGGCCACAACTTTGAACCTATTGCTCGTGGCTTAGGTTTAGAAGCCCTCATCACAGACTGAAGACTTGAGCTTCAACTCTGAAAGTCGAGATGCAGGATGCTGTCGCGCCACCTGACGCAGCGAGGGCACCGGCGGAGCCATACATCCCTCAGATCTAACCCTAAGGGTCCATGAACCCAAATAGTATATACTTTGGCCTTAAAGTAGTCCCTATTATAGGTACTTTGGGGCCAAAGTATATACTATTTAGGTACATGGACCCTCAGATCTAATCTCAATCTCAGCAAGACAGGAGAAGCCTCGCGAGACCTACTTGGAGGTTCATGGGTAGTTATAAGTGGGGTTATAAGTAGGGTAACTATACTTATAACTTATAACCCATATTAGGGGACATATAACCCTACTTATAACTACCCATGAACCTCCAAGTACAGGTAAAGACCGCGCAAACAACTCCGACGCCTCAAGCGCAGCACCCCGAAGTAGGTGACACGGATGGATGCCTGCAACAAGAGAGCTGAAAGAAAGGGGATTAAGGCTGTGCTGAGCTCAAACGTCTTGCATCCACTTCATGAAGGCAGTGTCCGCAGGAAGAATGCTGCCATACCTGCGGAACAGCCATCATACATGACAGAACCTGAGACGTGCCGCAAGGATCAGAAGGGATTCGGTATACTCTGTTCTTTACGAACCTTTATGAACTCCCGGACCTCGTCAAGAAGCTTAAACAAGGCTACCGGCTACCGTGGGATGCGCTGCACTCGAAATACACGGCCCAGAAGCTTAAGCAGATCCCGATTCAAATGCTGAACGTCGAGGACGGTTGAAAACTCCCAACACATGCTCGGCACGGCATGGCATGTCTTGGTGTGTGTCTGGTCCAGCCGAATACCGGGACTCATCCAGGATTTGCACTCGGTCACCAATCGGATGTAGCTTTGGACAGAGGCGAACGTATGATGGCGCAGGCAGAAGCAGCGGCCGTACCAAGACTGTTCTGTCACGCTTGTCAAGCTTTTTCAGATCCGAAACCCTGCGAAAATCCCTGTAGTGCCTGTACGAAAGAAACCCGAAAGCCCGTGAAACCCAATTGAAGCCTCAAAGCCATGGACTTCCTCAGGCCAAAAAGAGCTACGAACGACAGTAAACTCTCAACTGCACCTCGGGCAGCAGGCCGAAAAAGGTGGCCACGACCTGCTTCGAGCTTCAGATTCGCTTGATTCGGCTTAGAACGATGTCTGATTACTGAATGCTTCACGTCGCATTTGCATGTTGAAACCGATGGAGGATGCAATAGAAAGGTTGGAACACTATACCCTCGAAGTCCTTCTAGGACATGCTATACACAAGTGGCATGCTGTAGTATCCGAGAAAGGCTCCGGGTGCAAGAGTGAAGATGATCATTCTTCCTAGACTAGATAGGAACCGGATTGTTTCACCCTGGCTGCAAGTGCTTGTGCTGCAGCTGCTATAGGTTTTGGGGGGTTTACAGTAGGTGTAGGTGCTGCATTGCGAACTGTCTTCAAGATTCTACAAGAAGTCAGCTGCCGCATTGAAGGGAAGTGAGGGAATGAGTCGTTACGGATTACCGATCACTTGAGCATGAAATCGGGAGGGAACGTATCAAGAAGAGCTGATGTGAAGACTGCGCAGGAGGCGCGCCTGAACAGTTGCATCGTGACTCATAGAATGCTTACTATGTCGTTGCAGTCTTCGACAGAAGAACCCAACATGCTTTCGGACTTTTGTTAAGACCATTCGTGCTGATCCACCCCCCCTTGATGAAATCAAAGGCAGACGAAATGAGCATGCGAGGCCTTCCAATTGGCATCCTTGGTCTCGCAAGCAGCAGGACTGTGTGCTGCATACCGTGCGATGTGGCTGCTGCTAGCAGATCTTGCAATTGACTGAGCAATCACTTCCACAACACCTGGTGCTTCAGCAGGCAGAGGCGAAACGTCCCCGCAACCCTAATCAAACGGTAAACCCCGAATCTTAATTGAACCCAAAGCCCAGCATTTCAAGCACTGAAGGGCATCTGGACGAAGCCGGACATGTGTACAAGACATGTCCAAAGTCATGCAAACTCTGGCACTCGAGGAAGTTGTTATAACGAAGCTCTTGAGACATGGACACTTGTAATGCGGCAGCAGGGGCCATGTTCAGAACAGCCCCCATGCCACTCACGCAGCTGAGAGATGCAAATAGGCCTTCCCTTCTCTTGCAGTACATGCCACTGTCGGTGAAACGGCTCAGCCTCGGACGATGGATTGCCCCCAGCAAACGCGTTAGCCCATTGGCTTTGCTGTCATATGCCCGGAGTAATCTCCCTGGCACGTTGGCCCCAAAGGCAACAGACACCTAGGCAGCCAGCCGCTGATGTCCTGTTTCGAATCAACAGCTGACATGGCAGCCCGGTGCCACAATGCACTGCATGCCCCACACACGGCCAACTGTGCGACCATGTACACTTACGGCTGTGCCAAAGACATGGTTGGGTAGGGCGGAAGCTTGGGCCAGTCTACTTGGAGGTTCATGGGTAGTTATAAGTAGGGTTATAAGTCCCCTAATATGGGTTGTAAGTATAGTTACCCTACTTATAACCCCACTTCTAACTACCCATGAAGCTCCAAGCAGGCCGGCGCACTCCAATCATAATCGCAACACAACTGCTTGCACGCGATGAGCTGCTGAAATAAGAGCTGCCTAGTAACCACTTTAGCTAATTAAGCTGTGCACTCGCAACAGGAGGCTCCATCAGTCACGACCGCCACGAACTCAAAATCATGGCTTGCTGTCAAAGCAACACACGTCATCTGCAATAGACATGAGCAAGCAGTATTCCACACCATTCCCATGCGGCGCTTCGCTAGCACGAAGACAAGCATCCCACAGCAAATTCAAAAGCGCCTTCATGCAGATACGAGCAGACCCTGGTGTAACACTCTTTGTTGGATGATTTAACTATGGTTGGAACCAAAAAACATGACATAACATGACAATATTAAGATGATAAGGTAACCCGAAAGAAGGTACCGGGTCTGGTTTGGACGGAGGAAGATTGCCAGAACATGTGGTCTCCAGTCAGAAGAAAGGCCGCGAAGGAAGTCAGCAAACCGCAAAGTCATGGCACAGGCAAGTCATAGCGAGGACAGCCGGGAAATCGCCACGAAGCAGCTGGCTTGAGATTCGCAGTTGAAAGGGGCCTCCCCTACAAGCAGTGCGCACCGCCGTGAGTGAAACGGCTCGGCCTAATACGGCGGATTGCCCCCAGCAGACGCCTTAGCCCATACGCTCTGCTGTCATATGTGCGCAAAATCTCCGCACACGTTGGCCCCAAAGGCAACAGGCAGATCCGGGACCTCGAACGAACTGGCTCGCTAAATGCACACTGCGAAAACGCCGCACTAGATGCCAGCATTTTTGGCCCCTTCCCTGCCATACGCACTGCACGCCCCACACCTGGCCAGCGGTGTGTTCGGAGAGAGGCCTGGTCATCATAACTGACGGAAACGTGAAACCTCCTCCGATTGGGTAAGGCATGTCTTCTGCAGACATATGGGCCTCAAGGGTGGAGTGACAACTGTGACAACAAGATGCCATGATTCAATAACACATCTAACGGTATATAATGATAACATATACCCAAGTAGAGCACTGCCCAATCATGTCTATGCATGCGACATGATATAAAACAACCTTTGGAAAACCCATCTTCCCATGTTTACACACACAAATACACTGAAGCATATGGACGACGACGGCAAATAACTTAACTGATTACAGAGGGCTCAGCGATTACAAATCGGTGTCAGGTTTAGGCGGGCAGTTCCGAGTTCAAGGTTTTCGGGCTCACAGGCTTACGCCACAAGCCCCCCCCTTGCTTAAGTAAATGTATGCGTAAAATCAATGTAGAAGCCTAAATGATCACCTAGATTATTCAATATTGTTCCTCAGTGTTCCTTCCTATAGAAAATATTGAAAATTATCACTGTGTTCCTTCCTATAGAGTATATTAGAAATTATCACTATGTTCCTTCCTATAGAATATGTTAGAAATTATCACTATGTTCCTACTTATAGAATAATGATAAGCTATAACTATTCAGGCGCCTATATTACAGAAAGAGCCATATGGGTAGTTTTCAATATTAGGGTCCCATTTTAGGTTCCCAATATAATACGGCACCCTTATAAAAGGACCCTAAAAAGGGACCCTCATTTAGAGAACTACCCTATGGAATGTTCCTTGCTCTAAACCCTAAACCCTAAAGCCCTAAACCCTAAACCCTAAACCCTAAAACCCTAAAACCCTACAACCCGAAGGCCTTAGTCATAGGCCCCATCGTAGTTCCTTTTTGGGATTACCTTATGGTTTAGGGTTTAGGGATTAGGGTTTCGGGTTTACTACCCATAGGCCCCATAGTAGTTCCTTTTGGGGATTACCCTATCAGGATTCTTAATATGAACCCCAAAAAGGAACTACTTTAGGAGTCTACTGGAGCTGCCGAGCCACCAAAGGGTTTTAATCTATAGGGTTTAGGGTTTAGGGTTTAGGGTTTAGTAGGGTTTAGGGATAATTACCTATACTGTTTTGGTATTTTGGGGGGTTCCTTATTATAAGTTATGAGTATATAGAAGAATGGGCCTATACTATTTTGGGGGTTCCTTACTATAAGTTATGAGTATATAGTATAATGGGCCTATACTATTTTGGGGGTTCCTTATTATAATTGTAGTAGAATGGGCCCCACAACCCTATTTTAATTGTTAAGGCCTCTATATTAGGGTTTAGCGGTTCGGTCCGGTGTCAGGATCCTGCAGCCATGGAAGAAGCATCAGCTGCGGATCCGTGGAAACAAAAAGTCTGCCATGCAGGGCGCAGAGGGACAACGCAATGAATCAGGAGACTCCCAAACAAACCCCTCAACTACCTTGAATAGGTTTAGTGCTTGAATCAGGTATGTTGCTTACTTTCCAAAGACCCCTATTAGACTCAAGGTCCGGATCACAAACTCGTCTACACTAGAACCACCAGAATGTGACAAAATGTCCAAACAAACCAAAAAACCGAGGCCCTCGCTTCCCGCCCGCGGCCTTTCAAAGCTAGTCGATATGGGCCTTTGGAGTTCGCCCGACCTGGTCGGCGACTTTGGCTTGTGCTGCTTTCGGTAACTTTTTGTGCAGGGTTCGCATCAGGTTTAGGGAGGGTCCAGGTTGGTTTTGAGCTTATCCAGCGTGTAGGAACTGTGTAGAGGATCCAAGTAGGGTGCGGCATGATAAAATTCATGAAGAGTTCAGATACGTCAGATAGCTTCAGATAGAGTTCAAGCTGTGGGAACTTTGAGTGGGTTCGGACAGGGTTTAGCTTGGGGGAGGCTTGAAGTAGATGGCGTCAAGATTCTTGGGGTCCCATAGACAGAATAAATCTATGTAGCCTGCAGGACTGCAGGCATCAATGTTCAGTCTACAAATTTGAAAGTACAAGATTCGGAAAAGTTACGCTGAAAAATAGCTCAAAGGCTGTCTGAGGAGCCGGAGCTTCCTGGTGCGAACAAGTTTTTTGCTAGCCTCCCCGTAAATGTAACTGAGCCCTACTGCACTGGTACAAAACCTCAACCTCAACATCGAGCCCGCTGATCCCTCCCGCACAGGGACCATCTGCGAGAGGCCGTAGCGAGGCCAGCGGCGTGGACCTGGCCAATCCCTCGCCGGGCCAGTCGCTGAGGAAGAGCCTCCAATGTGCTGGCAAGATGAAAGTGCCGGAGGTTCAGGATACAATGAGGCCTAGAAATTTATCTAAAAAAATTTTTGGCAGCGCCTTGCACGCATGTTCGATGATCTGGTGGGGTGCGTTGTGGTCGTGATGATGGAAGTAGATCCCTGCGACCTTGCCCAATTGCTGAAAAGCGATCCGCCCGTTTATTGCCCTCCGTACATGAAACTGCACTTATAATGGGGAGAAGAGGCGATGATGGAATTGATGTATCCCACTGGAGGCTTGTGGAGTTGTGGTCTCCATCTTCCGGTGAGACGTAGCCGGCAACGCGCCGTAAGTGGGCACGGTCGCCACACTGCACATCTGCCCGAGACCTGAAGGGATATTCCAGCCAGGAGTGGTCGCTGCGGGCGGTGAGGTTCAGACCATCCTGGGCGAAGATCGCCCCACAGCACTGCATGCAAGGTGGGAGAGTGTTCTTGCGATTGGAAGACGAAACCGAAAGCTCCAGTCACAAACTCTGGCGATGCGAAGCATGTCAAGGAGGATGTGAGTATCTGCTAGCGCTTGTGATAAGAGCATGTTGATTGCTTAAGGACTCGTCGAACATCAAACCGTCCGGCAGATGTACCGCCACTCTGCGGGAGCCACTGAGAAAAACCATGTTGGGCAGGGCCTTGCTCTGGTCCTACGTGTCCTCGCATTGGCGTCTGCAAATATCCTCCATTTTGTGTATCTGAAGAAACCAGTCGCCTTCGAATGCATCCTGCTCCTTGGCCGCCTGTTCCGAAGCGACGTGCTTCTGATTTGCTACGCTGAGGATGGAGGCGCTGCTCTGGGCAGGTGTAGTGGAGGAGGCAGTGCAGAGGAAACTCTCGAGTATAGTCTAGGCATCGGCTCATGAACTTTCGAAGAAATCCGTACCTGATGTTGGGCTTACTGTTTTCGGAAATCCGCTCGAGCTTCTTCAGCCACTCCGCCAAGTCTGTGCCGGCAAAGGACGGCGAAGGATAGCCATGGTCGGGTGGCGAACGTGATCCCGGGTGACGTCCGCAGGAGTTCGGTTGTTCTGGAGCTCTCGCCACGTGGCATCCTTGTCCTTGTGCTCGTGGACCAACCGAGCATGACGATCCACCCACACACCGTAGGTGTCGTTGTTCTGGAGCAGCCAAGTGAAAACGCGGCCAGCCGCGGCGCGAGGGGGCTGTGGCTGCTCCTTTGTTCTGCATCTTGTGGGTTTTCCTTACGGAAAAAAGATCAGACCTCGAAATCCACAGACAGATTCTCCTTGCAATACTCAGATAAGGCCGGGGCTCCATATTCAGGACTTAGGTTCTGGGTGCAGGACTTGTTGCTTGCTACTCTATGCCCCCAGCAGTCCGGGTCGGAGTGCATCTGTCTGGGGATAACCGGGGAGGAAGCTCAGAGATTCGGTAGAGGAGTGTAGATGTAGGTTGGGGGTCACCCTAACCGCCCTAACCCCCCAGGTACCTACTATATAGGGTACTAGAGCCCCTAGGGCCCTATATAGTAGGTACCTGGGCGGTTAGGGTCAGGTGGGGGAAACAGATTTAATATCAGGCCTTTTCGCGGGGAATCTAGTAAGACGTTTTTTTAGACGTGCTAGGCCGCTGATCGAGACCTACGTCCGCAAAGATAAAGATGTGTAATCAAGCGTGCCACGCGAATGATTTGCAACACAACTGCTTCTTTTGTTTTACGATCCAACGCCTAGAAACCATAAGCCTCAAAGTACAAAATCGCGACGAGACAGCCACGCCCTCCCTGAACCCAATGCTCCCAGAGCATCCCCGAGCTGCATACACCCTGTAAGTGCCATGTTTGAGGTTGATACTACTAAAAAATGTGGCTACAAATACAAAATAATGTCTTCTTGAACCCGGTCAGCTCTAAGAAGCTAAACCTACAATTTTGTGTAAGTCCGAAGCAGGCAGGGTAGTTCACACCCGAACACCTCAAACCCGAACACATCTCCCGCTGCTACCTTCAAGCCTTGCCAAAGCCTCAACCCCTCTTAAGGCCCCCGGCCGCATGTAGTTCTTCTCTGTGAGACGCTCAGTGCTGCCCAGGTCCTCGGCTTACAGAGTCGCCCGCAGCGCCCACCACCCCTCCCTGTGCCCCACCCACAAAAGACTCCACCATGAGGGGCCTTGCTTCCAAACTAGGCGCCTGAATACTTGTTTAACAGGATTTCGGGAAACATTATGCTAGACTTGTGGGTCTATGGAGGAAGGATGGGGCTGCTTGTTGTTAAGCCGCATACTATCGTGTGCAGGGTCAGCCAGCCACATAAGGAGCACAGCCCAGATTGTGTGGTTGACAAGACAATGTGGATCTATGTCATAGAGAAACCCAAATGCCTGCAAGAAGCCACCCAACTGCTGCTGCAAAGAGGTATGCTGGCCAGGACGGACCTCATGCTGACTCACGCTGTGGCTTAGGCTTTGCTTGGGGCTGAGTGTTTGGGGGCTCGGGTGTCCGAGTTGATTTGGAGGGCTTCGGGCTGAGTAGGGCTTGTGCACATCGATCTTGCCCTGGTCGTCATGCAGCCTGCCACTTTGCGTGCTGAATTTGCGTGATCTTGCCGCCAACCAACGCGAACATGGTCCAAGACCGTCTGTAGAACAGAACATGAACCAAAAAGCCCGGCCCAAACCCAATGATTTAGAATCGTACGCTGTGCCCTTTCGATCTCTTTCTCAGAAAGCCGGGAACGGAACCTCGCCCCAGTGTGAGAGGGGACTGTAGGCAGCTCTTCTCCGTGTTTCTAGAGCTTCTCATTGGAAGGAACCCATGAACACAAGAAGCCCGAAAGCGCTAAATCCAACTTCAACTCTGATTAGTAACGTAGGGGCCTCAATGATTTAAATAGGATTTTGGGTGATATCCTACTATAACTGTAATAAGGAACCCCATATTAAGCCTCTCAAGCTCCAAGCATAAATTAGCCTCGACCCTGAATGAACCCCAAGAGTGGGTCTCGCTGCGGTCCGCGCTGAGACAGAGGCTGCTCCCCTGCCGGTTGGGAATTTAGAGGCCCAGCAAAAGGGGAGAGAAGGGTTATGGGCATACTGCGGCATACTTCGAGGGCTAGTTTCGGGCAAACTGAGCTGAGGCAATTACGAGCAGGTTCCGGAGACTTCAATGTAGATCTCTTTTGAGGGATGACTCTGCTAGCCGCTTGGGAACTCGTCCTCTTGGGTTCAGGATGGTGCGGGGCGAGAACGGCTGGAAAAGACTACTGATTCCAACCCATGTTCCAGCTTAACAGCTTAGGGGCCGCCGGGGGGCCGCCCAACATCGAAGCAAAGAAGAAGAGGTCTGTATGCCAATGAGAGCACATGCAGAGCTGCGTAAACATGCATATACAGAACACACGCACATGTCGGAATTGAAGCGACGCAAACAATATAACGTAAGGCGGAATTGGAATGGATGGGATAAGTGGGGACCCGTGCATACTGTACAAACTCCGACTGCCAAACATTCAGCCGAATCCATCCATGCATACAAAAACGCATCCATCCATCCCTCCATCCATCCCTCCATCCATCCGTGAATGCATGCATGCCTGCATGCATGCACACACCCGACATACGCGTGTGTGCTCGAACAGAAGTATAAACGAGGCTTGCCTAGTTGCAGAATTCCCTGGCCCAAATCCATTCGGATAGGGCTTTGTGCATGCAAGACAGTCGAAGGTCCTCGATTCATCTACTTCACTGCGGAACCACGAAAAAAGTTAAACTATGAAGCCTAAGACTCTTGAATGCATCGGGCTTTAGGGCTTTAGCGATACGGAGCCAAGCGCATGTGCGGTGGGACGCAGGAGTGCAAAGAGCAATGCTGCACAGTGATTCTATAGCAGGATAATGCTACTAAATTAAGAAAGATCTTTGCATTGCATTTAAATCAGAAAACCACCCGACCAGGCCTCCCTGACCCAACGCCAGGGTCGCCCGTGAGACCTCCAAGTAGAGTTCAGGGATTTAGAGCTTACTTTGACGTTTTTTGTACTTGTGGACGGGACAAGTAACATGGGTTTGAGGACTATTTTATGTACGAAGGACCTACACGACAAAAAATCAAATCATCCTGCGCTCTTCCATTTGTCAAAAGCTTGCCGGCAGCTCAGCTGTTGTAGCAGGGCTGTGTAGAAGTAGATTCAGGCCATGGGTTTCGTAGAAGTAGACTACAGGCATCGGAGTTTCCAGGTCATGGGGCACTTCGGAGCATGTAGGCGGGGGGGCGGGGGGTGTAATTCACGCAAAATGCCGCTTGAGTCGCATGGACGGAGCCTTGCATAGCCAAGGCCTCCTCTCTAAACCACTGCAATACAGCCCCGCCCAAGCCTCAGTGCAAAAGAGCCCACGGACAACCATCCCACAAAAGCGATACTAAACACTGGGCGCCTCCGGTACGAGGCACTGCCTCGGCAAAGGCAGTCGAAGATTCGGCTGCGGGTCTTGGAGTTGAGCTTTCGGATTCCGTGGTAAACATCCGGGGCAGCAACCTCCAAAACCTCAAAAAAACAAAAGGCGTCATTCGCAGCCCTTACTACGCGACTGCGTTTAAGACGGACAGATACCCCAACCCTATAAGGCTAAACCAAACCAATATCCGACTGCTTGCGGTCATGAGCACCGGCCGCGAAAGAGGCGGCGGAAGTCATTCAACCAAGCCCCCTGACATCGTCAATGGCTCAAGGTTCAGGGTTGAGGGTTCAGGGCAAGGTCAGGATTGAGGGTGTTCGGGCTCATGCATGCCATCACTGCACGATCAAGAGCTGTCCAAGACTCGAGATTGCTAGAGGCTGGGAAGACCGAGGAATGCAAGCAACTGTGGTTTCAGTCTTGGCCCTCTGAATGTCAAGCGGGTGTTCGCATGAATTAAGGAAATACAAGCAAAAACACGTATGCGGATATCAAACACGTGATAGACACCAAAGCAGCGACAGAAACCCAGGGGGACACAGAGAGCGGAGAAGCGTACACGAACTCCGCGCCAAAAAAGCGAAGATTTCAACGCCGAAACCACACCCTCAAAGCCTGAATTGATAGCCGTTGGAGTATCGAGCTTTAGCTTGCAAGCCGACCTTGAGAGGGGCGAGAGAAGGGAGCCCTGATAGTTCTTTAGGACTTTAGGTGGCCACCTTGATAGTCAGATAAGCCCTACCCATAGGCCCATAGTAGTTCCTTTCTGGGATTCCCTAATAGGATCCTAAATATAAGCCACAAAAGGGAACTAGTCCTGGGGCCTATGGGTACAGCATGATCTTTTCATCACCATCATGATTATCATCGTCGTGTGCTCGTAGGAAAACCCTGTCTCCTGAGGATGGGTCTCAGGACTCCATCAGACGATCGATCGAAAGCCCAGAAGCCTCTTGGGCATGACTTGGCTTGGGAAACCTCTTTGCTTAATACCGGGGTCTTAACACCTAGAACGGGGTTTTGGGGCCCATCATACTATAACCATAAGAAGTAACCCCCCCCCAAAAAAAAAAAAAA
>CAJNDV010020879.1:5980-42733 GCA_905221635.1 Symbiodinium sp. CCMP2456
CGCCTCAAGCCCTGAGCAAAGCAAAGAGAAAGAGAGAAAGAGAGAAAGCGAGAGAGAAAGAGAGAGAGAGAGAGAGAGATGAGAGAGCGTCGCGACGGCAACAGATGTGCAGGCAAAGCGTGTCTCCGAGTTGTTGGCGCAATCCATCCCACCCCAACGCAGCTCATTGGTGATGCGCGTTCCACCCGTTCCTCCACCGGACCCATCCCAGCCTTCCGAGTTGGAGAGCCGGCGGAGCCGGCTGCCCAGGAGTCTCTGGCTCCCCGCCTTCTTGGCTGGTCTGTTCAGCTGCGTGTACAACTTCGCCTACGTGACAGAGTTTGTCCTCTTCGCCGTCTACTTCAAGGAACAGCACAACTGGCACTCCGCGACATGGGCAGGAGTGGCGCAATCTTCAGGCGACATCTTGGCGGCAGTGGTCCTGCAGTTTATTGCTCGCTTCGCACCGCCGTCACCTGAGAAGGAGCAGGCAGGCTTCGATGCTGGCGGCGCCACTCGCGCGTGGTACTCCATATCGGCAAAGCCATACAACTTGGTTTGGTTCTGCCTTTGGTGGGTAGTTCTTTGCCTGGGCATGACTGTCCCGAACTTGCCTGTGGTGATCGTATCCCAAGTTGTTATGGGAACCCTCTATGTCACCTGCATCCAGGGCGCCACGAAGCTCAACACTTACTACTCCTTAGGGGATGCTAATGTCTTCATAAGCCTTCAGCTGATCAAGCTCAACGCAGAAGCTGTGGGAATGTCCGTCGCCACCCTCACGGCGATGGTGCTTTATGACCAGGCCAGGGACCAAAGCCCAAGCAAATCCTTCCATACCGCTGAGAGAGAGAGGTTCGAAGGTGGATGCTAGATTTTTGAAGAGCCTTTCTCCTTACACTGTAAGCTTGAACGCAAGCCCTAGCCAATCCTCGGGAGCAACGTGAAAAGGAATACGTGCCGAGACAGTGGTGCTTGAGGTCTCCCTCGTCGTGCCGCGGAGACGTGCTCTTCGGAGAGAGCGCCGTTCATAAGTTTTGCCGTGTGAACTCTGTTCGCGAACTCGTGACATACTACAATTTTCGTGAGAGCCCAACCAAAATCGTTAAAGCACGTTTGATGCAGACTTCTGCGTAGTGCCAGAAGCGGGTGACTCGGGCATCCTGCACGTTCCAGGTCCACCCGAACGCGCCCTTCATACTAAGCGCGGCTTTGAACTTGCAGCTCGCTTTGGTTTAAAGTTTGTTCATCTCAAGACCTTCCGCGGAACTTGACAACGAAGTGTTTTTTTTCCTCGCTTGCCGGAGTCAAGGTGTGCTCTCATCGTGATCTTCGTTGGTTTCTATTTGCGCGTGGGCTGTGGACAGTCTCTTGAGGCCAGGGAGGCCCAGCGGGCAGAGAGACTGGGCTTATCCCGGCACAAGAGCTGGAAGTTAACGATTGCAGGGCGAAGCCCAAGGGCCTCGAAGAAGCTCCAAGAAATTTCGCCCGGTAGCCACTCGTTGGCCGAAGCGAGAACATAATCTAGTTTTGTTGCCTGCGAGTTTTCTCAATGGCGACTGGAAAATGTAACAACATGTGAGTCGGTCGCCCAAAAAGCAGAAGGATGACGAACAAGCCCTCTTGTTTGGGTGCCGCGCACCGCAGAGCACCTCGCGTCAGCCGGGGCGCAAAACGGTGCGGGACCTTCAGGCATCCAGCATCTGTATCTTATCCAAGCTTGCATGCTTCAGTTTCAAGACCCCCATGACTGGGGGAGGACAGTAGGTTTTATCCGGTTGCAGTGACGTGGTGGAGGTTGCATATTAAGGTGAGAAGGAAAACCTTGTTCCTTCGGGCATAAGGTTAAATATCTTCGAGATAAATTGCCGAGGGGAGACTTAAAACTCAAACCCAACATCAGTCCAGAATATCCCCGAAACCCAAACCCCATAAACCCTAAACCCTAAACCCTAAACCCTAAACCCAAAGCCCTTCGACACGCGGCTGTGTTCGATCCATGGCACAGCGATGGGATGGCTGGTGAAGAAGGCTCCGTGTCTTTTGCATGCCACATAGGGTTGCCAGAGAGGCTACCACAGAGGTTATTAGAAGTCGAAAGAGGCTTCACCAGCTCTTCCAAGCAGATCACTGCAGACAGCTTAAAGAAACATGGCTCAGCGCTCAAAGGTCGATTCCTTTTCACGCTCAACGAACATCATGCTGGCTTCTGCCGAGAATGGCGACGCGCTGCAGACATACCGTCAAGTATCTGTCAGATTGGGCTACCTACGGCATGCATGCACACACTTGCAGGCGTGCTAAAAGTTCAGACGCATGACCCAAGGCGCTTCACTACGTAGCCTTGCCATAAGCCATGACATCGAAGCGATCGGCCAAAAACTTCAGTGATTCCTGCTCTACTGACATTACAGTCTGGTCAATGCAAGCCGGAGTCCTGGATTTCCTCAAGAAGGGTTACCATGAGGGCTAAAACAAGGGATTCAGTAAGGGTCGCGATAAGGGTTACCATGCACGTCTAAAAAGGTTTACTTGCATGTTGGCAAAGTCTCTTGTGGGGCTTTCAGGTTTTTCAGCTTAGAGGCTTAAAGGCAAAGGCGTAAAAGGCAGGGGGTATTTAGGTATTGCTCTTTCAGGGTGAACTACTGAATTCCGGTATAGTAGCCTGTGACAGCAAGGGCGCACAACCATAACGCCAAAACCCTGAAACCCTGAACCCCAAACCCTGAACCGCAAGCCTTGAACCCTAAACTCCTAAACCTTAAAGCCCTAAGCCCTTAAAGGAAGCAGCCTCGGAATCCTGCGTCAAAGTAGGGTTGTGCAGGATTTGTGGTCCAGGCTTTTGGCCACAGGGTTTGGGGTTCCGGATACCGCAGGGCTTAAGTATTACAGGATCACCCCCTAAACCCTAAACCGTGCTTCGCTCTCGGCCATCGCGCGACCAGGTGCTCTGGCTTGGCGTCGACAGGTGCAAATCAATGCTCTGTCCGTGTTCTCACATCATTGGGCAGCACTGCCGGCTAATCGTGCAGTGCTTGCTGTGACCCTTCCTCATTTCGATCGCGTTTTTGTGGCACGAATTGGCGGAGCCACGAACAAGCTTTCGCGAAGCTTCGCCTAAGTTGTCAGGCTCGAATCAACTTTCGAAACGTGAAACAAGTGCAACCATAGCTGCTTTCCGAGCAGCTCCACTCCCTAAGCTTTCTCTTCAGGGGGTACTGACGCTTCCTTCAGCTGCATTGCCTCCCCACTTGCGCCTCGGTCGATCGTGGGGGCCTCGGAGACAAAGTCGAAAACCCTCTGACTTGCTTTGGACCCTAGCAGAGATGGCGAGCATAAGGCAGTGGTTGTGCTTTCAGGAGGCGCAGTCTACAAGAGTTCAGTTCACGATGGGCACTGCAGCCAGTGAAGCATAGTAGGAAGCACAGATCCGATTCGAAAAATCTTCTTTTCCTTCAACCCCGACAAGCTTCGACGCATTCCGCCGAGGCTGGCTTGTCGGTTGCAGCGCGCATTGACCGAATCTACGCCTGCAGTGATCTCCATTTTTGCTCTTGGGGTTGAGACATTGGCTGCATTGCTATTGCTGAGGATGCAGTTGACTTGTCGCCCACCAAGAGGCCGGAAGTTCCATGGTCTGCAACCAGGGCAGCAGGACGCTCTGTCGCTGCATCGCTCCTACTGCAACAAAACCTGTAAGATAGCGGAAGCACCATGCTGTTGGCTGCAAAGCGCATCGCAAAGGCCTGCGCATGCAGTTGTAAGTCACGATCGGGATGCGAGCCTGGCGTCGAGTATTCACGGCAGTATTGGTGATGATGGCACAGTTGATAGCGAGTCGGTCACATGTCTGACCGCTACAAGCACCAACAAGCAAGAGGAATCGGTATCATCACTAGCATGGTCATCGTCATCGTCAGAAATCCCGGCCTTGTCATCATTGTCGACATGGTTATCAGATCAGCAACTTCATCTTCGTCATCATCACCATGAGCAGATCCGTCGTCCTGCAGACTTGCGGAGTCCTCCTGAACATAATCCCGCAGTGTTCAAAATTCTTTCCAATCGTTAAAGTCTTTTGTTTGTTGTTCGTCGCCAGCACCATCACGAGCTTTGGCAAGCCGGTGATTTTCGTCAGCTGGGTCATCTCAACGACATAACTTGAGTACTACACTTTCTGGAGTTGTCATGTTGTGTCAGTCATTGTGTCGCAACTGTATCACGCTTATAGCCCCGAGCCGCTGGTGATGCCTTCGGTGCTGTTTCCTGGCCAGGTCGAGGCCAGTCAAGCCACTGCCTGCCCTTGCGGTCACTGTGCCGAGAGCACTGGTGCGGAGTCCATGCGGGGTGCTTGGCAGAGCTCAATCGGGATTCTCCCCTGTTTCAAAAACGATCGCTGAGTGCCTAGACGTACGCTCGCCGCCGCCGTACTGTAATTGGCACCATGGACGATCTTAGTGGGAGGCCGCGAGCAAGTTGGGAATGTCACAATGCGCAGCCCCAGAAGTGACAGGAGTCAAAAAGGTCCGGGTTTTCGCGATTGGATTGAACACAGGGTGCTTGGATTACATGGTTCGCAAAATAGAGGAGACTTCGATCGCTGCTGTTATGTTGCCAGAAGCGAACCGCCCCGCTCCCAGGCAAGGGCCTCGTCCTATCGGGCTGGGAGAAGAAGCAGGCGAGTGGGTCTCGGTCCAGTCGATCCGTTCGTCTTCGAGAGTTGTTCCATCTTTCGGGTCTCGAGAGGCTGTTCTCTTAAAAACGTCATGGCTTTGCTAGCGACACCCTGGAATCTGGTGATGTGCCGCCCGGCTGGGTGCACATGCTGGCACCTGAGTTCGAGAGGTACGCAGACACTTCTTCCTTGGCATGCGGGAAAAAGAGTCTCTTTTCGGAGAAAGACGGGACTTCGACTTTGTCTCGCATTGTCCATCTGTGGTGCAAACTCTCTCGATGTTCTTTGGCAGGCGCACCTACTGGATTGCATCCTGGAGCCCAGCGTGGGCCCAGAGAAACAGGCGGCTAAAGACTGGGAGAGCATTTGGGCCTCTTCGATTTCGGATTCTGGACTTCCAGAAACCTGCCCTATACAGTTCCAAGCGAGGGTTTCCATGTTTTCGCTCTCGGCCATCAAAATGCACCTCCTGCATTCTTACCTGTGCTCTTCTAGCGCGATTTCTGGATGTCCTTTTGCCTGTTCTTCTATGTTTCAACGTGATTTTTCGAGTTCCGCGCAATCCGGAGTTTGTTTGCTGCCGCAGTCAGGAATGCTGCGCTTTCACGGTATTGGCTTGTCATAATTTTTCCGGTTGCCACGCCTGTACACTGCCCAGCTTTAGGGTTTAATGCACCTCCTTTGAGCCTCAGGCTCCGGCGCAGGCTCCTCGCACGTCGGGTTACATACAGGGTCCTAGCTCGTTTGCTTGGTGTTTTGTAGCTCGGCGTTCTTGGCAATTCTTGGGCCGCAGGTATCGTTCCAGATTGCGGAGAGGCGGGAAACCGTGAAGCTGTTACACTCCACCTTTGAGAAGTCGTTCGGGATTGAACGCATCTTGGCAGGTGTCACTGGGAGCTGGAATGTGGCAAGTCCTTCATGTCGGCATCCAAGTCCAAGCTTACAAGTGGACGTACGAAGTCGGGACTGTGACCGCTACAGTAGCCGACGTTTGTATGGAAAGAATCGGGATCGGGTGGGTTGCTAGCTTGCCTGACTTGAATCGACAAATGTTTGGAGCGGGGACCTATTCCTGGCATGTGCGAGTCGTCTTGGACACCCAGTCGCCCGCAAACGGCCGCAAACTGAGGGATGAGGTGATGGAGGGCGAGCCAAAAGACTTGGAGCTACCTCCTCCCTCCCTGCCCGAGCCCCAGCCCAACATCGAAGGCTGAATGCCAAGAAGGCTGCCAAGGACGGGGCATTCCATGCAGTGCAGTCGGAGGCGCATCTCAGTAAGCCTCAGTGTTGCTTGGGAGCATTGAGGCAGATTCTAGTCTCCGATGCATCGGATCCTAGCGCGGCCTCCCCACAGGCAGAGCTGCCGGCTTCCCAGATTTGGCCTCGGTCTCCGAAAATCTGCCATCAAAGGCAAGCGCTTCTAGTAATCACTAGTCCAGAGAGGGCTTTGGCCCTTTGGAGCCCCACGACTTCAGCTGCGGGATGTCAGCACTTGTGGTACGTCTAAGGCTAGCTTACGAAGAGTTGCAATGACACCCAGGTCACCTGGACCAGCCTTGGAAGCAGTCACAGAGGAGACACCTGTCCTGCAGCAACCCAGGCCGGGGTCTTTACAAGTCTCAGCACTGTCGCTTGAGGCAGTCTTGTGCAGGTTCTATGAGTCTTAGGTCACACAAGGCTTTCAGGAGTATGGCTGTGATGCGATTGACCTCTGCGCAGCACATTCTCCAAGGTCTGAAGCTCCCACGCTCGGATGGAAGAGATGTGCGGGAGGCTGCACGGCGACAATTCTGAGCCTTGGGCTTCTGAGTTCTCCATTTGAAGTGTGCAGCATTGCATTGCAGCATTGCGTTGCAGCTTTTTCGGCACCGTCCCGTTGCCTCTTTGGGAGGAGCCCGGTGCGCCGAAGCCGCGGAGGCCAAACCCTTTACGTGGACCCCCGCGGTGTCTGGCTCGCAGGGAGCATCAAGCGAGCATAGCATGGCATAGCAGCGCAGCGGTTCGGTGGTCTGTTGTTTTAGTTGCAAACGCGACTCTCCGGATCGTGGCTGCGGCTCAAGCTCTGATGGATTCTCATCGAGCCTGCGAAGCTGGTGGGGCCCTTGGCGTTTGAGTCGAGGAAGTCCCTCTGCGCACGAGTTCCATTTCTCTCGCAGCACAGCAGCCAATTA
Source organism: Symbiodinium sp. CCMP2456 (assembly GCA_905221635.1). NCBI lineage: Eukaryota > Dinophyceae > Suessiales > Symbiodiniaceae > Symbiodinium > Symbiodinium sp. CCMP2456. Next base: position 12,806 of record CAJNDV010020879.1, read on the forward strand.
CTGCGGCACCGGATGGTCCAACATGCGTAGGACGGTTGTCAAAGTCACCTCGGCTGGCTCCAACTTAAATGCTGGCCCGCGCAGTGTGAACCAATTTGAACTTGGCCTATCTCCCCACTGATCAAAGTGCTCTCGACTCGCGGTCGATGCAACAGTATCCCAGAGCCTGGTGGCTGAGATGCGAGGACATGGACGTCCCACTAGGAATGGTTTGGGGGCGCTCTTTGTCAACTGTGCTGCACGTTCGGCCAACGATGCTAGTCAACTGTTGCAAGCACCTCTCCTTACGATACCATGCACACACACTACCTGAATGGAGCCGACCACATTACATAAGTACACTTCGGAATCTGATTTCGTAACCCTGAAGCCCTAAAGCAGCCAGAAGTCCCGAAACCAAGCTTGCAGAAAACTCGGTGGAACTCTGCCATCAGGTCCCTTCATGCCGGAATTAGAGAAAGCATCGACTTCTGCCGTCGGCTCGCCCTTGGAATCCTGGCAGCCCTGAAGCCAATCCACAATTTGAGGGATGTTCTTGTCAATCGTGTGTGTGTGTGTGTGTGCCTTGCGCAATGTCACGTTGCAAAAGCTGTACGTGCACAAGACCCCATGCTGCCGGGATGAAGCTCGTTGTCCGTAAGTTGCAGCGCGTTTCGCATGTCAATGCCACAATGACACCGTATTCTCTTGGAGGAATTGGTCCAGGGCAATACCGTGTGCACGGCCATAATTCCTGTACCCTGCCTTCCCACCCAATGCATCAAGTTCACAGGGGCACAGGGGCAGCTTTAAGGCGTAGAACCAGAGGACAAACTTAAGAGACAAATTGCATTGAGCTGCAGATGTTAACTCATTCAAAGTGTCATATCTTGCCGTCCCTGAGCCAGAAGTCCTGCTTAAAATCCATGGAGAGAAGGACAAGCGCTGATGAAAGTTTGTGTCCATGGCTTCGCGGTCAGTGGCTGTTCGAACCAACAGAAGGATGCCGGTGACATGTCGGGATCAGGGGCAACAGGCCAGCGCCACACCTGTGAGTGTGCCTCCCGTCCTGGTTGGTCCTGGTGCTCTTACACAGCCTCAAGCAGATGCAGCAGCGTACGCAATAGAAGCTCCAATTTGCCGAGGATTGGCCCAAGATCCAGCACTCCGAGCCTGTAAAGGTGCATGAGGTGAAGCGAATAGGATCTTGAATTTTATTGGTTGAGATGGTGCTGCTTCTATTTAGTATGACTTGAGCGACAACTCTAGTTGTTGGTGTTCTGGTGTTCTGCGGGTGCCAGGTCCCCACAAACGGGCGAAAGGTGAAGAAGGCCACATACCGCGTTTCTGCTGTGCAGGTGTCATGGTTGGTTATCTCCGAGGCATTGCAATCTCAGCGTAAGTCCTTTCCTGTCTGACCGAGTCGGCTGCGTCCCTCCATGGCTTCTTGTTTTTTCTCCTCCGTCTGGTTTCATCAGTATTACACCGGTCTCTCTCTTGGAAGTCCACTCAAGCTTGAGGCTTCTTCACAGCTTTTTGACTTGCAATCCCATCGTCGGAGCTTCGTCTGTCTTCATGGTCGACACAAAGTTGCTTTGCCATCGGGGTATGGAGAACGCACACCAACAAATCCAACAACATGCGCAACTTATCGCAACGATGTTAAGCGCGCAGTGAATATGCAAGGCCGGCCAGCCACGAAGACGAATAGCAAGAATCATCGGATGCATGCACTGCACATAAGGATGTATAATCATGTGTACTATGTGTATACATACATATAGATCTGTTGTATATGTATGGTATTATGTATATATATATATATGTATATACAGATAGATAGACAGACAGATGGATAGACAGATAGATAGACAGATAGATAGAGAGATAGATAGATAGAAGTACAAGTGCACGGTGAATGCAAGCTCATCGCGGTTTTTGGGCCTGGTTGCAGTAGGCTGATTTTCCGGCCGTCCCCAGTGGTTCTCAAACATATTGTCTTTGGGTCAGAGGCGCGTCTAGTAGACAGTGAATTCGGGGTTTGGCTCGTGCGCCGGTCGGGCTAGGCAGCAGCCAGTCGAAGTATCAGCAGAAGGAGGAAGCAATTACCAGTAGTAAAGGATCACGGACTGGGACTGCTTCCGTTTCCTGAATCCCAAAGCGTGGGTGAAACGTCGAACAAGACTGTAGCCACACCTTCGGTGTGACGCAGGGTTTTTAGAAAATGAATTATTTTGCGCACGATGGCACGCTTGGCTCCGACGAAAACTCACTAAGCACATGTATCACGCCCATTCGTTAGCAAGTCTGACTCTCTCAAGACAGCATACTCTTTATGGAGGAGAAACACCTGTTTGTTCAAGTGCCTCTCCGAAGGGTCTTGAGGCTCCACGGAACGTGCGTAGCAGCACATTTCAATGGCAGCCTCGAGGCCAAAACCTAGCATCGGCTGTTGGATTGTCATGATACCGCGTGACTTTGCTGTTGGGCTGCCGCTCTCAATGACTCCTCTGTTCATCCAAGGCCGCGATTCCCAGATTGCCCCGAAATCTAGGAGGCAGGCCGACAGAGCTGTGGTCTCCTTTCATTAGCTCAAGCTGTGTGACGTGCCTTTCTCATCTTTCTGATTGTATTAAGAGGCAAGCTGGTGATCGACGCCGCTGCCCCAGAGCTCCCAGTCCCGCATAGAAAAGGAACGGGGTCGATCCCAAGTCCGGAGTTGGAAGATGTGACTTGCATCTTGAATTTCTCGGCGTAGTCTGCAATCATTCTTCTGGGTCTCCCGCACTATGCAAGCCACAGGCAGTACCTTGGGAGCACAACAGGGGTGTGCGTTGCCGTTTACGAGACGTGTCAGCTCAGGGCTTCGAGCGTGTAAAGTTGAAAGCCATGCAGCCGAAGCGCCTTGACAAAGATTTTCAGAGCGGCCAGGGACGCGAGATGACTGTGATGCCGGTCCAGACAGGTGCAACTTTTGCCGGAATTCATTCCCTTCCCGAGCTTTGACGTAGGCTGCAGACACATGCTCTCTCCTTTGGCAGAACACGGCACCGTGCAGACGGTGGCTCTGCCCCTGCAGACGGGCTTCGAGTCTTGGCTGCGCAGCCTCCATGCGTTGAGTGTCATTTCGGAGAGGCCAGAAGGCCCGAGGACCCTAAGCCCTAGGCATCACGGGGCACTCGGGTCGCCCTTGCCATTCTGAGCGACTTGCAGATCCGGAGTTCCCGGCTCGTGGCTAAGGCCATAACTTTGGCGACTTGTGGCGAGGGCTTTGCCTTACCGGTCGTGACTGTGAACGAGCAAGGTGTGGTCTGGACCCGGCAGTTGGCGCCAGTTGAAGTAAGTCATCAACGGATCATGACTGGATTCTGGCCGATTTGAACTGCATCAGACCATTAGGTATGTGCATCCAGAAGCTGTTTCTTGCCGGACATGTCCTGGATCCGTCCCTGTCGCCAGTTAAAAAGCTCAATGCGGAGGCCGTGGGAGCCAGCACACACCGTAGCCTTTGGCCCGTTGTCAGTCGACGTCCGACAGGGAAGGCTTTGGATCGAGGGCGACGTAGGGCACGGGAGCCGTTTGCTTGCAACCTCAGGATATTTTCTGGCTTCGAAAGTGTTGTTTGCAGGGCGAGAGCGAGCCCAGCACGGCAGATCCTAGCAGCTGGCCACCCGCCCAGCGCAAGTTTACGTTTGGGGTGGGGTGGGACTCTGGAATTTCAGACTTGGGTCTTGGATGGTCTTGGGCTTGAGGCTGCTTGAGCTCTTTGGATGCAAAGGCAGCAGGCAAGAGCAGGAAGAGGCTACGAAAAGTCAGCAGAGGATACAGCAACGCTAGGACGACACGGAAGTACGCGACGCATGTGGGCAATTCGCAGCAATCTCCGGTCGCGTTATTTTTTCTTTTGCCATGTGGGTGGGTTTCAGTCTACTTGGATGTTCATTTGTTGCTGCACGGCTTTGTGTTTCATCGTTGGTCAAATTTCAGGAGCCATCGTAAATGCCGAGTCTGAAGCTAGGCAGGTGCACGAAACAGTTGTGGTGAAGGTGGTGCGGCTCTCGGGGGAGTTTCAACCTGGGCAGAATCAGGCTTCTCTCCATCCCCCATTTCCAGAGACACTTCAATGTCCCGATCCAAAGCTAGTCAATAGTGCTGAAAAATCGAATACGCCGAGGAAATACAGAATCCTCCGCTAATCTTTGTATGCGAAACGTTGAAATACCCAGGCGAAAGGCAACAAATCCCTACCGTAGCATTTCGAGAGAAGAAAACTCCAAACCTTTCTAAATACCAGAATCAACCTCTGTGCAGCTCCCAGCAGCAGGAATATCGAATATTCAGAGTCAAAGCGCCAAAAACGTAGAACAACACCCGTGCGGGTACGACACACTCTAGGACTTCACCAATACTGGTGGTGCTCACACCAGAGTCCGGGCTCTGAGTGAAGCATTCAGGTCCGAAGTGGGCAGCAGCACCAGCAGCAGAGCTGGAAGGATGGCGGAGGCTTGCATGAGCACGGCTTGGTGCTATGGGATGTGTGCAGCATATCGAGCTGTACTGGGTTCGGATATTGCAAGAGGCAGTCTTGTGCATAATTCAGGGCCTCCAGGGCTGTGAGGCTAAGGGGTGTGATAGGGAGGAGTCTTCAACGTAATTGTTGATTCCTTGGCAAGGGCTCGGGCAGCGGGCGGAATGCCACGAGAAGTGCTGTGGGCCCTTGCCGCTCCCTACAAGGAGCAGGACGCAGACGAGGCCTTCGAGCCCGTGCCCTTACAAAAGTGACTTGGCAGCTTTGGACTGTTGGCTGGAAGTGTCAATCAGGGTTCTTTGCCCATCGTCTGTAATGTTGTGGTTGGTGACTCTTTGAGGATATCCTTCATAGCATGCCACAGCACAGCACGGTCGACTTGTATCGATTTCAAGGAAGGGCTCTGGTGCTTTTGTGTACTGAGGCTATCTCCCGTGCAGAAAAAGCTCCTTGCCTCGCTGCACAAGCGGTCCGGCACTCAATCCTTTCCAAAGGCTGAGGCCCAAGCCGCTTGAATCCCGGCGCTGCTCTGTTTTGGTAACTTTCGATTTGAATAACATCCTCGCGGCTCCACCCAGATTGCTTGCTACGTATGTCATGGGATGAACTTAATGAGACATCTCAGAGCGGAAACATGACGAGCGACACAATCCGGTGGTATTTGTCTTATGCGATCAAAGTTTCATATGCGAACACAGACTACGTCACATAGATAGATACATATGCACACGCATAATATGCAGATGCAGATACATATACTTACACATATCCATATACATACACATACATACATCCATACATCCATACATACATACATACATACATACATACATACATACATACATACATACACACACACACATGAAAATACAAATACGTACATACATACATACATGCATACATACATATACATATACATATTTTTTGTATACATATATTATATACCTACATATATGCACATGTATACACGCACATGCAAGAATATACCTTTATGTATTGGTGTTCTGTGTTTATGTATGTATGTATGTATGTATGTATGTATGTATGTACGTATGTATGTACGTATGTATGTATGTATGTATGTATGCATGCATGCATGTATGTACACACACACACACACACATATATATATATATATATATATGTACCCGAGACATGTGTACACACTTCACATGTCCGCATGCACTTTTGTTTACTTATGTGCAATTCAGTTGGGACAGGACCGCTAGCTTGTATTGGGTTGTGCCAGAACAGTGTACCCCTCAAAGGCAAGTCCAGCGCCTGCAGCAGAAGGAGCTCGAGGCAAGCTCTCCCTTTGGGTCTCTGCTGTTCCTTGGAGTTTAAGGTCTAGGCTCTGGTGTAACACTGGTCGCTGTTCGTATGTTTGCATGCACCCCAAGAAGGGCTTGACAAGGGCTCAGGATTGAGGTTTCCAGGTTACCGACAGCTGTAAAAGCGGGTTCAACGTCTAGGAACTGGATGCATGAATATCTTCGTGGTTTGATGCGCGAGGCGGAGAGCCTGGCAACAGTCTGGCATTGCAACCCAAAGAACGGCGGGCAATCAAACATACTGGCTTTTATCCATCGGCTGTATTCCAACTTTCCGTCACCAAGTGCGGCACAGTTGACAACCATGCACGCAGGGCCACGCATGCCCCGGGACGATCCCAGACGCATCCCCCACACTCCCGAGACGGGGCTGGGCTTGCCTTCTTAGAGAATTGTCGTTGCGCACCATCTGTGCTGGGACCTCCGATTTGGGAGGCCCATTCCCACACCAAGAAGTCAAAATTTCCCATTTAATGGAAGAAGACTCGAGATTCCACGAACGACTTTCCAAATTGGACACCTGCAAGACCAACATTTTGACAAATGCCACTTCTCATTGGAACTGTGTTGTGTCCGGATCAGGGCCAAAAATCGAGTTTGGAAGTTGGAGCATGGACGTTCCAAGTTCCAGTCAAAAATAGATTATGGAACATTCAAAAGGATGACTGGACTTCTATTCGTCGGGTGGTGCGTGTGGAAAACTTGCAGCTCTCACCGTAACCAATGTGATACGTTGCAGTGAATCTCCGATGCGTCGTGGCTGCAATGTCTCGACCAGAAAGCACTATCTATCTGAAGTGAAGACTCGCGAGGAAGAGGAGTTTCGCGGAGCCTGCAGCGAACTCAACAACGACGATATGTGAGTTGTGCTTCTAGCGGTCGAACAAGCCTGCGATTCGCGCCTTCGGCCCCAAGTGGTCACCTGGGCTTATCGTGGAAGAACGTGTGATTCTTGATGCAGGATGGGGCAGATTCAGGGTGTGGCTCGTTCCTGTGTCGGGGTATATAAGGGCTCAGAAGTTCAACAGTTTGGTATTTTTCACATCCTTTGCCCAGGTGAGCACGTTTTGACATGGCTCGCCAAAGTGGCCAGGCACAGGTGCGTCCTCACATGGGTGCTGACCTGCGGGATTTGGTTGTGCATGCAAGTCCTTATCAGTCCTGGTAATGAACTTGGCTGGACGGCCTTTTTGCATTCACGGCCTGCTAGTTGAACTCCGTGAGCGCGACCCTCAAGCCCTCAGCAGGTTTAGCAGAGGCGCACATCACATGATTTATACTCGAGTCCAGAAACATAGGCTTATCATTATGTGTTGTAGTATCTTACAGGCTGAGTCAATGACCATACTCGGATTCGGGGTTCGAGACGTCTTTGGCGAATGGCAAAACGCCTGCGAAATACACCCTTAAGCCCTTAAGCCCCCCAATCCCAAGAATGTGAAAGTCTCAATTCCCCAAAACCCGACAGTGCATCCCCGAAAGCCCTCGAAGCTCGCAGACCTGGTGCGGCTCATGGAGACGGCTCTCAGGAGGCCCGGCATGCAAGTGTCTCTGTCTCTGTATGTGTGTCACTCTACGTATACACACAGACACAAAGATATGTGTGTATATATATATATATAAATACACATTATAAACATACATCTCTCGCTCTCTGTATATACATATATCTATTTATCTACCTACCTGCCTGCCTGCCTACCTACCTAGCTAATCTACCGTTGTACTTTGTAATCTATCTATCTGCCTACCTACCTGCCTGCCTGCGGAGCCAGCTGGCAGCTAGCTAGCTGGCTAGCTAACTAGCTAGCAAATAATCTACCTATCACACATACGCACATGTGTTTGCAATGAATGTACTGTGCATGTACATATATATATATATGTATATGTACCTAAGTAAGTAAGTAAGTAAGTAAGTAAGTAAGTAAGTAAGTAAGTAAGTAAGTAAGTAGAAGGGAGGGAGGGATGGATGGATGGATGGATGTTTGTGTGTGCCTACATACGTCTATATATATATATATATGTTTGTGTGTGTTAGCCCTTACCCGCAAAGATCAATTACAGAACAGGTTCTAGTCGCCGTCACCAGGCGTAAGTTGCAACCCGATGGCAATGTTGTGTTGAGTGTCGACAAGATTTGCGACAAGATGCAATTGGAATACAAATTGTCGACTATGAAGTGTCACAATATGGTTTATATGCTATACTATTGACGGATGCTGTATGGTGGAATGGCCAGTTTGTGCACGAGTAGGCATGGAGTAGTGCAGGCTGGTTTTCCGAACCTGGAACTCCCAGACTTTGTGCGTCCGTGGCTTAGCCACTCTTGTGCAGTGATCGGACTTCTCGAGTTTTCCCGACCCCTCAGCCCTGTCTCACCTGAGATGCTCTCCTGCGTTGCGCTGAGGATTGATGCGCCAGGAGCGCACTCTGAAGAATGTGATGCAGTCGTCTGGCAGAGAAACGGTTTTCGGATGTTTTCGGGTCTAGCGCCTAGGGCTGATGGCTCGCGTGACCTTCCGCAGCATTCCTTCACACGTGCTTGCTGTGGTGAGATAGCCGGTAGCTAACATGTCCGGAATCCCAAGCACCCGGGCCGAGGCAGATCCGGAAGTTCTTGAGCATCATTGCGTCAGATCACGCCCAGGCAGTTGCCAAGGCAAAGCACATGCACGTCATGCAACGGGCTTGAAAGACTGATCGGTGTGGGCTCCTTGCATGCACAAGGTATCTAGTAGGTATATCTATCTTCATATCAGTATCTACCTATGCCTGTATCTATATCGACATCTATAATATCAGTATCTATATCTGTATCTGTATGCGTGTCTACATCTCTATCTATATCTGCATCCCACCTGTATCTATATATACCTATATCTATATCCATATCCAGATCCATATGTTTTCTGTATCTGTTTCTATATCGACATCTATATCTGTATCTATATCCATATCTACTTGTGTATATCTGTATCTTTTCTTCCATATGTCTATCTCCATCTCTATCTCTATATGTATCTGTCTGTTTTTTATTTTGACCTGTATGCATACTCTGTGTCTATATATATATATATACCTTTCTGTGGAAAGCTTCAAAACTCGGGCCTGTAGTGCGACGCTTTCTGTATATATATATATATATATATCATCTATATACACATAGCGCATATAACCACAGACTGTATTCGTATAGAGCAGCATGAGATTGTTGCATGGGAAGGGGCGGGAGACGATGCCGGTGGTCGAGTGCCAAGCTGAGTATTTGGATCCAACTGCGGGCCCTTCGGGGCCCAGGCCCTCGGTAGGTTGGTCTGAGCTTTGAAGATCAGAGTTCTTCACACCCTGCAAAGCCTATTTGCAGATCATTTGGAGCATGGTGTAGCATCTTATCTCTCGTGATCTCGAAAGACTGGTAACCTTGAGCTTCGCTTGCATTGGGCTCCGTTTCTCGGGGTGATGCTTGTGCGGCGTGTCGCTTGCACTGTCCGACATCCTGGTTGGAACGCGTGGGTCACACGAGGTGTAGAGCATTGGACAGGATGGAAACAATGGAAACCCTCCTCCGGTCGGTTGGTTCTCGACACAAGTGAAGAGAGTTTCGTGTGAACTCAGCTCAAGGGAACCGGTCTCGCTTGTCGCCTTGAGCCGTAAACCCTGAACCTCTGATCACAGATCGATGAAATAGATGCTGACCGCCGAGGAGCTGTTCCGGGCCGCCTCCAGCGCCGCCTCCCGCACACCCAGCACCACTGGCCCATGCTCCTGGGCAGAACATGCGGTAAAGCGGGTGAGAACCCTCTTATCTCTTTGTCTCTTCTTGTTGGCATTTGTCTAGCTGTCAGTCCATGTCTGTCTGCCTGCCTTGCCTGCCTTGCCTGCCTTGCCTGCCTGCCTGCATGCCTCTTTGCCTGTCCGTCCTTCCCTCTGTCTGTTTGTCTCGACGTCCGTGGTTCGTGTGTCAAGGCATCCATCTATATTGCTGTCGGTTTGTACAGAACACGCATTAGCATACAGATGCTGTCACAGCTCAAGACAGTCACTAGCATCACAAGGAAGTGTCCGCTAGAGCAATCACCGTGCACAGCGGCAGTTTCCATATAGATACCGGAGCTTTTTTGCTTCTGTTGTTGGCGGAGATGTTGGTCTCAAAGCTGTCCAGATATTTTTCATTCTTCTGATGCCCCAAGTAATTTGTTTGATGTATGACCGAATATAGAAAACATTCATCAGCTGTTACTCAGAACTGAGAGCCCGTACAAGATCTCAACCCGGCCATGAAAGTAGATTCAATAGATATAAGACGCAGCTAGACAGGTACCGACACGTTCTGTGCCAGGGAGTACTTTCGATGAAGTGTCCGACTGGTTTAGTCTGACATAAAGGGGCCCGGAAGAATCAGTACTTATGTCCCCGGGTATTCCGCATATTGCCCGAACCAAACATTCAGTCCCCTGTGTGAGGTTTTTCCGGAGCGTCCGACCCCGCCGGCACCAGTTACCGAAGCAGAGACGCAAGAAGTGCGGGAGACACGGACACGGGAGGCCCCTGCAAGGGTTCCCGATGGGTGTGCTGTGCGACCAGGGACCCATGTAGGGAAGGCAAAAGGTTTTTGGGACGTGCTATGCGGTTGCAGGTGCATCGGGGTAGCCGTGTTACGAGTGCGGGGGTTGCGAGGTTGATGTTGTCATCAAATTCGGCAGTGCTTGAACGGTTAAAGCCCATGGCGTTCTCTGACACGTCGAATTTCATAAAGTTCTGCTCTTCTGACGACTACGGAGCCGAGCCGATCTCTGCGCTCGGTTTGAAATGGCAGGCGGCGGTAAGCTGGGACGACAAAGCAGCCGGCCGAGTCGAGAGCTGGTTCTGAGGGGTTCCAGGGAGGGTTCTAGGGTTCTGGTGGGGCGGAAGATGCCTTCGTAACGATCTGGTTTCGCGGGAGCTTTACCCTGTGGCGGGTGGTCAGAGTGAAGCACAGGTCCGCCTGTGTGGAGATGCTCTTTCTGGGTCAATTGCACGCGACTGTGAAATCGCCGCATGCCATCAAGATGATTATGTAGCATACAGGAACCAATCGTCCTCCTCGGTTTGAGCTTGTTCTGAACCATACTTTTTGCTCAACGCAGCAACGATCACATCCTCAGGCCGAGGTAGACTCCAGAGCAGTTGGCTTCTTTTAAACGTTGGAGCCATGGCAATGGAGCACGCACACACGCTCTCATACTCACTCAAGCTCTTGCCAGAATTCTCGCCGCCACCTGGTCAAGGTTAGGAACGGTTCGGAGATTTTCGAAGCTTTCCCGACTTACAATCGGATGCGGTGAGCTATGCTTCTTGTGCTCCCAGGAAGCTTGCTAAGCACACTGCATCGGCCAAGATCGAGGCTATAACGAGTGAGGAAGCTCGCATGCAAGCAGTAGAGGTTTGCAGCTCCCTCATGCCTCAATCCTTTAGTGCAAAAGGTTTCCGTGATATGAGCCCCACACTCCCCAATCAGAGATAAGACCTCAGCTAGACGCTCGTGCCGGCAGCCAGGAAACCAACGAAGATTACACAGGTCACTGGAAGCTGCCCCAAGTACCACAGGCTCGGCACTCGGCATCCACTGAGATCCAGCCTTTCATGCAGCAACCATTTTTTCATAGAGGTCCACGTCTTTACATCTGCCCTGATTTCCGCTCAGGGGCAGTCAGAGGAAGACGGAGCGGATGAGGAGCCTCCAAGCCCTGCAAGCGTGGATTGCTGCATGGGTTACCTCAAGTTTCGGTAGGGTTTAGGAACCAGCATGTAGGATTGGACGTTTGGATCTTCTCACAGTACTTGAAGTGATTCATCAAGGTGCCGAAAGGTTCTGGAGTCAATGATGATGATCAAGACGCTGAGGTATCAACCAGCTGCAACTGGTTCAACAAAAAGACTATGCTGATCTATAAGGTTTTAGCTCTTCCTGTGGATCTCAAGGCGGTTTGAGGCTCGGTTGATGCCTCCCAGCCACCTGCCAGCCACGTGATTTTCTTACGACTGGACCGGATCTGTGAGAGGTGTTGTGCTGGCTTCTGGAGCCGTGCTCCCGGTAAGAAACCTGCGAGTTGGTCCTGTGGCCTTAGGTTGCTGTACAGTTTAGCACTATGGTTTTGGGAAGGGTTGGGTGGTGCCGTGCCCATATAGACCCAGTGATGGTAAAGTCGTGTAGTTCTAGTGGTGACGGCTCCGTCAACCGGTGAAATTAAATTGGACATTGCATTTGTTTTGATTGAAACGCAGTCTACTCGTATGGCACCTTGTCCAGGAGGATCAGAGCCTCGACATCTGGATTGGAGATCCAGGAAACACGCTCGAGACCGTGCCCAAGGAGTACAAGGAACTCCACTTAAGAGTTGGAAGCAGTTGATCCATGACCTGAATGCCTGTCGAAGTCTAGCTGTCCATTGATCTTGTGGAAACGTAACCCCTTTTGCGCAGAAGTTTTGGCTAGATCCTAGAGGGAATTGCATGTAAGGGAGCTGGACTTCTGGTGTCAGATTGAGGCCTTACTTCAGAGTTCATGTATGTGTGCATGTAGGCATGTATGGAAGCATGCAGGTCCGTATGTAGATATTCATTCTTACTTGTGGAGAGATCTTTGTCAAACGGGTCGGTATGTCATCGCCACACCCGACACAGGTGAGAAGGCAGCAGAGGCAGGAAATGCGGGAGGAGATGAAGCTTGGCCGGAGTACTGAAAGGATCGGGGTCTTCGTGGTCAAGCTCCAAGGTGTGAAGTGGCAGCTGATCCGAAGGTTTTTTTGGGGGCTGAAGCTTTAACTTGTGGATCGGCAAGCAATTTTGCATCCTCAACATCTCTCAACAGTTCCTCTAGGCTAGACGTATTTCATGGACGTCTTCTTCCATGGATGTTGAAAGCACCACAGGCTTCGTTCACGCCTGAACCCAATGCTCGAGGTCTATGCCAAGCCCTCCCTTTGTCCTGCTGGTCAAGCCCAGGAACCAAGTTCTCAACAATTGGCTCAGGAAGCATGGCTTTTCCAGTGCCTTGGTGTGAGGATGTTGCCAAGTAGGGATGCTGAACCTGATCTGCCACTGCGCAGCGGTTCCATCTCGCGTGCCACCATGTGTAATGCGCTTAGACGACGTGTAGCGGTTGCATCCAGAAGGTTCGAAACTGATGCCCAACAGCAAAAACGAAGAGTCGAACTCGTCGCCGTTCCGCGCAAGCACAGGCAAGCTGGAGTGAAAGCACAGGAGCTAAGCTTGCACCCAGGAGCAAGAGTAAGGTTGATACAGACCGCAAGGACAACAGTAATCAGTAATCGTAAACATTCGAGATTGTGATCTTGATGGTTCTGGTGAACGGGGGTTGTTTTGCTTTTTTGTAATCATGGCAGACAGATAGCAGTCACGTGAAAAGGCGAAGGTGTATGCTAGTGTACGGCCGCCAACAGTGGAAGACTGTCAACAGCAACGCAGCGATACTTGTTGTCGTCGTCAGTACATGACGAACAGCGGCAGTACAATGCGACAGTAACCAAGCATCGATTATTATGAGGGTGATTGTCTTCACAATTATCACCATCCCCCTAACCACGGCCCCCACTGACGCCAAAATCACCGACCATCGCCGCCATCACCGCCACCACCACCATCATCACTCACCAGCAGCGCCGCCACTACAGTACCATCACCTCGTCAGCATCATCGTTATGTTCCTCACCTTCACAGCCATCACCGCCATCACCATCACCACCTTAATCATCATTGTCATCATCATCATCATCATCATCATTATCATCATTATCATCATCATCATCAACATCATCATCAGCATCAGCATCAGCATCACCATCATGACAATCGACCATCATCACCAGCTACCGACAGAATGAATCCAGAAGCAAGGCATAGCGGCATTGGGGCGGAGACACGGCGTAGTAGTTCATGTCCCGCGAACGGCACCCTCATGTGGCCCAGGAGATGTCACTGAGCCAAGAACACCAAAAGGCCAGTGTGTCTGTTTGGAGTTGAAGTAGGCGTGCAAGGACCATACCTAATTGAGCGTCCGCCCTGGTGAGCAGCGACGACTATGCAGACAACTCCAGCTGCGACTGCTGTTGCTGCTGCTCCTACAAGTGGTACTACAGCTCCTCTTCCTGCTGCTTCCGTCGTCGTCGTCGTCGTAGGACGCAGTCACAGTGGTCGCAGTTGCAGTCGCAGTCGCCGTCTTAGTGGCATAGTGGCAGGAGTAGTAGTGGTAGTGCTAGTAGTGGTATTGGTACTGGTAGTGGAAGTGGTAGTGGCAGTGGCAGTGGTAGTGGTGGTAGTAGTCCATGGCAGCAACAGTAGCAGTAGTCAGTAGTCGTCGTCGTCGTCCTCGTCGTACCAGTAGTAGTAGTAGTAGTAGTAGTAGTAGTAGTAGTAGTGGTAGTAGTAGCAGTAGTAGTAGTAGTAGTAGTAGTAGGAGGAGGAGGAGGAGGAGGAGGACAAGGAGGAGGAGGAGCAGGAGGACGAGGACGACGACGACTGGCGGTGCTGCGGCTGCGGGTTGTGCTGCGATCTTGCGATGTCTTGGTGTCAAGCGAGACGGGTCGTGCAGGGATATTCACCTTGAACAAGGCTGCACATCAGTATCAACCCTCACCTTGCGACTTGAGTCCTGCAAGCACAGTGAAAGAATGAACTCGGAGGCTGTCTCTTCTGGAAGGAAGAGACATTCTGGCCCATCCACGTTGCTGCCAGACTGGGGGATGCCGACGCCGGGCCTGGCTTTTGACTTTGGTTCGGAGAGGGAGAGGGAGAGGGAAAGCAGAGTCTTGCCTTTCATGAGATTTTTGCTACCGCTCAGGAAATTGTTCGTTTGTTGCTGGCTGCTGGGGCGGAGCCGAAGCAGCGCACATCGAAGGGACGTACGGCTACAGACCTAGCGCCTGTGGTGCAAGTTTATTTGAGACCCAAGGTCGGTGCTCGACGCTGCCGAAAGGAACTCTATCGTAGGCGTAAGTCGAGTGGACAGACGTAGGGTGCAATGGTTACTCGAAAGTCGTGAGCAGGACGTGTCTGCCTGAGCGGTAGTGAGCCTTCTCTTCACTGTCAGCTCGACAGCCGTCACTTTCGCCAGAACTTCAGCACTGTGTTTGAGTTCGATGCTGCCATGTGGTTGTGGCCAATACTGTGGGAATGCTAACAGTAAGGATCACAGTAATGCCAGTAGTACTCGTGATAAAAATACTACAGCAATGGCGGTACTGTCAGTGATCAATCACAGTACAGGAAACTTCCATTACTGGTCCTAGCACTGCTACGATCATATCTCTGATTGCCATGGCCACTTCTTTTACCATTACACCCCGAGCTATCTGTGCTCTCCTTAATTAATTTTGCTGTGATTGCTGATGCTCTGAGTTTGCTGTTGTACTGGCAGCGACTGTAGCACTACCCACACTGCAAATTCACAGCAAGCGAAAGAACAAACACATCTCGATTCTTTGCTGCGATTTCGGATCAAACCCACGAATCCCAATGGCTCAAGAACCAACTGTATCAGTTAGACTAGTGCTAGTGCGTGTGGAAAGATTAGTGTGTATGTGGTGCAAGACTGGTACAAAGAAGGATGCCATACTAATAAGAGTAGTACCGGGAACAATGGCAACACTAGCTCTCAAATAGTCTCAAGCATCAAAAGTTACTGATGCTGCCTGCGATGAGAGCAATAACAAGACAGCCTGAGCTAGTGATTTTGAGAGCTGGTCGTGCCAGAAGCACCGGAATAAAGAAACACGTGCTGCCACTACTGTTACGACTATCTGGGCCATTGTCATATTGGGACCATTGTCATATTGGTCGTTGGAGTGGTGTGATGATGTTAACTGTGGTGAGCATGGTGAGTAGTCATACAACAAGCAAGATATCAACGGCAATCCGCAGAATAAGTGGAATCACATGCATTAATGCTTCAAGACTTGGTGGCACGACTAGTAACTGGTAGTCGACAAAGAAGCACAAGCGATGGTCATCTTCATAGTCATAGTAGCATTTCAACACTGGCCAGACCAGTCTCTGTTCCCTCTTCGCTACTGAACTATGGCTATTGTCATCGCTCTAGTTGTTTTTCTTGTCATTATCATTGCTTGTTTGTCTTTGTCTTGTGGCCAGCAACAAGCTGTTGAGAAAACGGCCCCACACGCGAGGCGCTCGAGGCGGATTTCTTCGGTTCACACCGGGCCGTGCCCCGGCAAGTCGGGGATGTGGTTGAAGAACAGGAAGACGGTGTATGACAGCTGTGTTTCGGAACGGGAATCCCGGAAGCAACAAGCAACAGGTCAATATTGCAGTGGCAGAGACGCTCGGAACAGCAGGATAAGCATAGCTGGCAGCCAGAGTATCGCTGATGTTAGAAAAAGCCAGTTCTAGTAGGGCCGATGAGCTTCCACGAAGAAGCCGCAGGGGAGCTGAGTTTGTCTTAAAGGTCTGCACGTTGATGCAGAGTTGCGAATGTACGTGCTGCGAGTGTGATGCTAGGAATTACTCTTGGGTGGAAGGTTTGGGAATAGAGATCGCAGGAATTTCGTAGTGTTGGGCAGCGAGCAGCTGTCGTGCTATGCGATATTCACACCTGACACTGCAAAACGAAGCATTGTGTTGGCCATCCACGTCTTGCATCATCCCATGCTGTCCCGTACTCCTGCCCTTTCCTCTTCTCCCCGTGCCTTTGACTCTTCGAGACCGTTTCTGAGCCTGAGCCTACCCAGTAGTATTCATTGTGCAAGATCTCCCAATACAGAGTCTGGCTCTTGGGGTCTTGGGCTTGAGGGCCTCAGGCAGCCGGGTCTTGAGCCAAGGTCTTTCAGACCATGGAGCTGCAAGTGAAGCTACGCTGGCACCAGAGGGGTGGTTTCAGTTTTTTCCCAGCTTTGCTTGGGTGAGTTTCTCCTTCGTCTCTTCTCTTCAAACGTTCGTTTGCACCATGATGCACCTGTTCTCCCTGTTGCTACTGTCATGCTTCGTGCTTATCGTGTTGTCTGCTTTTCTTGTTCCAGTTCTCTGTTTTTGGAACAAGAATGTACTTGAACATGTTTACGTTCTGGACGTTTCATCATGACAAACATCATTTGCATGAACGACATGCCTGTTCTCATATTTTCCTTGCTACTATTGTCTATTGTTTCATAGTTCCGAGCATGGTGTTTATGAGTTGTGTTGCTTTGTACTACTGCCAGTCACGGCAGGTGCTTGTGTCGTGGTGAATTCGCAGATTTTGCGTGTGTGCGAGACCTCGAACACTTGTCGTTATCATTGTGCGAGTATTAGGGGCTACTCTTGTACATAGTACGCCTGTTACGATCCCGTTACGGTACACTCACCACAAAGCTTTTGATTGCTGCGGTGCCCCATTGGTTCTCGCTGCATGGTTTGTCGCGTGGCTCGTGCCATTTGTTCGTTAGTTTTTGTGGCTTTTGCTCATCCCCACCATCATGAAAACCTTGAACCCCAAACCCACATCGTCGTCGTCTTTCGTTTCAAAATGCCTATGAGCTTTTGATGTCTGAGGAAAACCATGGGCCTCCGGGAGGCAATCCGAGAGATGGGGGGCTGAGTAGTGGCCTGCCTGGGTTTCATCTTTCTTCCGTCTTCTCCGGTTTCGCTGTGCCGGGAATGGGTGTCTTTGGGGATCCAAGTCAGTGGGAGATGGAGAGCGGCCGCCGGCAAACAGGATTTCAGCAGGGTCTCGCAAGCTGCTGCTTCATACATGCACTGCCTCGGATCTCATGCCCTTCTCGTGCAGTGGTCACATTCACCCCGTTTGGGAGATGGGATAGCCTTTGACCTTCGGTCTTGCGGCTGGTTTCCCAAACCCAACATCAACAAGAGCTTCTGAATAAAGAGTGCTTGCTTTTGTTTATAAATTTTTATTTGGAGACGTGTCCGAATGCAGAAGAGCCTTCATGAAAGCTGAGCAAATTGTTGCAACTGGGACACTGGCATCCCAGGCCTCAAGAACGCATTCTCGCGCTAGACTGCAGCTTTCGAAGCCTCATGCAGCCGTCTCTTTGACATGATTCTCCAATGGAACGGGTCAACCAGCTTTCAGACGTACTAGCAAGTTTTGAAAGAATGACGTCATCAACAGTACTTATTAAATTTTCACGCTCGCATCAGCTGGGGCCCTTGCACGCGCTCACTGCGAATGCAGCCGCGAACACGATTTATTTTCCTTCAGATCGTGGATGCCTCATTTAAGGGACATTGCTAATACCTGCTTGTTTTCGGCTCAGAAGGGCTTGGCTTGCAGCCTCTTGTGTCGTGAAGGTAGATGCGAAGGAGAAATCCCAGGTTCGGCATTAGAGCTGTGCTTGTTGCACGATTGGTACTATGCGTTTAGGGGTTGCAGCAGGAGCTGTCAGGAGCTGTCGATCGAGCCCGCAATTTCTAAGGTGTTGTGGGCGGAAACCGAGGCACAAGAGTCTTGATGCATGTTTCAGCAGCTGCAAAAGTCTTGTTAAATGTTTCAGCAGCTACAAGTGCCTCGGACTTAGTTAAATTGAATTCAGCAGCGACAACGTGCACTGCTCGGGACCGTCAAGCCTTAAGGCCATCCCGCCCACACAGGCCTCGACGAAGGTATCAAGTCAGAACTAGGGCTCTCGAAACCGGGCGCAAGGGAGTGGTTTTGATGCATTCATCTTGCTGGTCTAGCCGGTGGAGGTGGACAGCGATGTAACTCCGTTAAGGGTAGGGCTTGTTTGTGGTGCCCCCACCAGCTGTTGTAGTTGCAACACAGGCTTCCGGGTCTCTCAGGCCTTAGGCAACGAAGCACACGGATTTAGGGGCTTGGTAATTTAACAAATTGCTTCGTGGACCTGCAAGATGCATTCAGAGAGTGAGAGGCACACCTCACATGTTGAAGCCATCGGCCAGAGCAGTCCGCGTCGTTCGCACCCTGTGTGACTTCAGCAAGTCCTAACGCTTGCGACGCACCTGGCGCTCGAGGGGTGTACCCTGGCTAGCGCTCAGTCCAAGAAGGGCTTTGCATGTCGGAGAACTGGCTGCTTCTGGGCAGCCTTTGTTATTATGTGCGCAGCGCCTTTAAACAGACCTTATCCACCGTCTTTGGATGTGTGGTCTGCGACAAAAAGGTTGCCCTTCCGGGACTGTCTCATGACTGGTTCCGAAGACGAAACGCGTTTCACGTCCTCTGTGTTGGTGGCATGTCCGGAAGTTGCGGATGTAAGTCCAGCGCAGATTTCTTCTTCTCCGTTCTCTTGATGTTTGTACCTTGTAGAACCTGGTCCCTCCGAGCCACAAAAGTCACTTCGAAGGTTGCTCCCAAATAAGGTTACCTTACAACTTCGAATGTCTCTCTCCAGACTGTGTTGTAGTTGTCCAAGCTAGTCTGTAAGCCCTCGGCCCAGCACTGCACCTTTGAGGCTGTCTCCGTGATTGTTGACAATATCCCTCGCTGCGTCAGCCAGCTGCAGTTCCTGGAAGAGGCTTGCTTTCAGAGCCCCGAGTTCCAGGAATCCGAACTTAGCCGCTCTGCCCCAGAGTTACAGCAAGTTATCTGACATGCGCATCTGCGAGGAGGTACTTGAGATTGTCAGAGTCCCAAGTGGGTTCCCTCAACCCAGAGCCCAGTCCACGTCCCAAGAGGTGCAGAAGAGAGGCTTCACACGGAAGTTCGTCCGAGCCCCATTTTTCTCTCAGATGTGAGGGTCTGCACTTTTGCACGGGATCTGCCTGCACATCAGATCTTGGCTGCCCGTCTCGTGTGTCAGGGCGCAGCATATGGCCGAGAGGGTTTACTAATGTTTACTATTGAATTTCGAGGGTTACAGGTGCTGCTGCACCGCCGGCTGCCCGGGTATTGTGACCGTTGTTGGCGATCTGAAGCTGTTTCATGCTTACTTGATCTTACCTGCGCATGGCCCTGTGTCCATGGCCTCTTCATGTTCTCTCCGTGGTTGCATCTGTGTTCACCTTGTGCATTGTCAGACACCGTGTTCATGCTTGGAGGAGGCAGACTGTGAGCACAAAGAGCGTCCTTGGGGAACAACCAACAGCTTGTACGTTCGGCGTGCATTTACTTCAGAATTCAGATTTTCTACATCGCGCTCCAAGACGTTTGGACGAAGGGTTCGGTGGATGCCATGCAGCTGCACAGGACTTCTTGTACTTGCCCTATGATCCGGCAGAGGGTGCCAACGAAGGCGGACGAGCTAGCTGCAGACAGCTTCGGACGGGAGTGGTTGCAGGCAGATTTGGAGGTTCCTCGTGTCATGTACGAAACCGAGATTTCAAGTGTCTGCTCTGTGTATTCGAGAAGGGTTTCTTCCGGTTCTTAGCATCTGAGATCGCATGCATACATGCATACATATATACGTACGTATGTATGTATGTACGTACATTCATAAATGCAGCTGTGTGCATGCATGCATGAATGCGTACGTGGTTTTGTGATTGCATGCATGCATGTGTGCATACATATTCACGTGCCTACATACATCAATGTATGTATACGCACATGCATATATACGTACACTCGTGCATGCATGCATGTTTATCCACAGTCATGTATATACATGGATGTAGAGGCATGTATGTATGTATGTATGTATGTATGTATGTATGTATGTATATATATAGATATATATATATATATGTATGTATATGTGCATATATATATATATGTGTGTGTGTGTTCATATATACATATATATATATATATATACACACACATATTTGTATATATACGCGTATTTATATAGACGTATACATGAATACACGTGTATGCACGTGTATACACGTGTATACACATGTATACACACGTATACACATGTATACACATGTATTTAGCTGTATTGAGCTATTTTTATAGGCATGCGATTGTTGCCAAACATGCTCCATCTTTGCTATTTCGTCACAGTGCATTTGCTGGTAGTATTCGACTTGATGATGTCTTATCATTATGCTTCTTCTTGCGCTTTGTATCATCTCGTCTTCTCTGCCTTGCCGGTCGTGCAGTAAATCTATGATCTTGTCTAGTTGTCCGTGCTGATTCCTGGTACGTATACATTTATACATATGTATTGTGATGTAATGTCATGCAATGTATATTTGCATGTACATATGTATGAATGAATGAGTGTATGTATGTATGTATGTATGCACGTATGTATGTATGAGTGCAGGTATGTCGGCATGTATGTACTTGTATTCGTGTATGTATGTACGAAGGGAGGTAGGTCGGTAGGTCGGTAGATATGTAGGTACGTATGTATGTATGCGCGTAGGTATGGCATGCATGCATGTATGCATGTATGTATGTGCATGTGTATATGCATGTACAGACGCACACACACACACACACACGCATATATATATACATATATATATATATGTATGTATGTGTATACGTGTATACCTCTATATATATATATACACACGCACACTCAGATCGAGTCTATCACACCTTCTCTGCATTCTGACCCAAAGATGTCTCTTGATCATGTTTGGCGATGTTTCGCTATGGCTATGCGGCTATTCCTTACTGTAGCCATCTACCCGTCTGTCCATCTATCTCTGTCCACATCCGGCTCTTTATCTATCGATCTATCTATCTGTCTATCTATCCAATTACCTACCTATCTACCTATCTACGTCGCCATCTGTCTATTTTTTCTGGGTGTAGCACTCGCTTTTCAAGCTCGCTGGGCAGGCTTTGGCCTGGTCAGCTTCTTGCGCCCCAGTGTCGCCCGAGACTTCTACAGGGAGCCTATAAAGCCTCTGACAATCTCTGACAGAGGGAAGAGTTCGTTGTCGGATCCTGCTGAGTTCGTTTCATCATCTGGCCATAGGGGTGACGGGAGGAATCCAGGGTTGCTCTGTGAGCTGCCTCATCTTCGGGAACCCGTCAAACGTCCTTGGACCTTGGAACTGGCAGCCTGAAGCCTATTTGAGATTAGCTTGCATGGAAGGAGTTCAACGGAACTTTTCTGCGAGTGGCTCCGGTGCAAGGCTGGTGCTGGGTTGTCTTTGTGGCTTCTTTTAGGTCTCCTCGGGCCAGGCGAACAGAAAAACGGCTGTTCTGTCCCAAGGCACCCAAGCCCGAAAAGACTTTTGTTGATCTGACGCGAGGTCTTACGTTGAAATTCAACATGGGGTTTGAGTGTTGGCTTGGCAGCATGTGGGAATGTAGGTGAACAGTAAGGGCCAGCGCACCCTTGGAAAGGCAAAGCCTTGTGCGTGCACGCGTCCCCCATCCAAGGAGCCTGCAGGGTGCCTGGGAGTAGTTTGCTTAGACGTAGAAACGACTCGCCTCTTAGGCTTGCTCTTCATCAGCACAGGGATAGGAACCTGCCTCAGCCGCCACTACTTCATCCTGATTTGTGCCCAGCTGGAACCTTCTTCCACGTACCTCTGGGCTCCTACAGGTTGATTGTCCGGATGAGAACCGGCCCCCTCTCTTCGTTTCGAGTCCAGAGGGCATGCCTTGTGCTCTCCAACGTGGCAGCCAGGAATGGGAGGTAGTTTTGGTCAAGGCTGGTGGAAACCTTAAGCCCCCAATCCCTCTTCGACCAGGATTTGCTGAGCTGTACGAGAAGTTTAAGCCGGATCCGAACTCCCATCAGGCCACCTCAGCTTGTGGGACGTTTAGGGCTTCAGGTTTTGGCGGTTTGGGGTTTAGGTTTTTGGGATTTGTGAAGGTTTGGGTGGCTAGGGTGTGCACGAGAGCGCTGCACGGTCCGCCGACTCGGCGGCGCCGGCAACGCGGAGGTCCTTCCTTGGTACGCTTAGGGCTTGCAGGCTTTAGGATTCCGGACAGGGGGAAGGCTAAAAGGGTGCTGCAGGATCCAGGCACACAGGATGTGAGTGCTGAGGGCTTTAAAATTGGGGTTTAGGGTTTAGGCAGAGGGTTGCCCGCTCAGATTTTGACACGGTGGCTTCACACAGACTTGGTGATAGAAACAGGTCGAGTTCTCCGAAACATAGCAGGAGATAAAAACAGAATCTGCGACAAAGGCTGCGTGGGCAACTTGATCCAGAAACAAGCAGATCTCCGCCACTGTATACTTGTTCATTGCTATACATCGGGTATCGCTGTCTAACAGATGCAACATAACCTGTTCTACTTACGGCCGAGAGCCAGGATCCCATTATCTGAGTCTCGGAAGCTAGAGCTTACAAGAATGCCAATGCATCATGATCCCTAAACCCACATATCTACCAGGATCTGAAAGTTACAGCTAAGCGCAAAGTTAGGCTTGCGCTTGAGGATGGTATTTCCATCAGAAAGCCCTGCGTGAACAGGACCCAAAATGCAGCCCGCTGTTTCTGCGGCGGCCGCCAGCAACACTAGCCACGCACCCAGGCATCCTTAACAACCAGCCGTTGTGACGGTTGCCGCTGCACGGCCTCAGCACCAAGTGCGGTGGCCCGAGATCAACGAAAACTACAGCTGAAGACACAGCACTGTTGCAGCGTGTTGTGGCAGAGGCTGCGAGGTGGCCGTTTAATTGTCTGTTGTTTTCCTTAACCGTAACGGTTCCCTGATGCCGAGGAGCACGCTGCACCCCAGCGGCCAAAGGCACGGGCATAGCTGCAGCTGTTGAGACAAGTGTGCCACTGCTGTTGCGTTTGCTGCCGAATTACCGACGGCCTTCCATGCTTCAAGATCATTGGGACGTCCGTAATGAGCTTCCTTGAAGGTAAGCCGCGGGGTTGCGCGCCGACTCTGCCTGGGTCCTGGGCCGGTGTCTCCCGCCAAGCCCCAGCAAGAGGGGCATGCTTCGAAGAGCCTCCGATTGCATCAGGTCCACGCTGTTCTTCTGGACTGCAGGAGCTCGTTTTCAGGCGTCTTGAGTTCCCAGGGTGCCGAAGCCCAAGCTGTGAATCCAGGACTCCGTCTGCCCCAACTGTGGGGCAAAGGCCCAACGGGAGCAGCTGCGTAAGGATGCTTGCATCATCGATCTGCGTGCGACAACAGATCTGCCATGAACACCCCTATCGTAGGCTACTTAGCTTTCAAGCCCTGAACCCGGACAAATTCTATGCAGACTTCCCCCCAAAGCCTCCCGACGATGAGTCCTGTGAGCCAGAACCGCAGGTGCAGGCGGAGTTTGAGGTCGCCCGGACCATCGCGAATCCGCATCCTGAGGGTTGGTAGGCAGCGAGGCTCTCAGAGAAGGCCCGAGATTCGAAGAGGTCCCACAGGTGGGACCTGGAGGATTCAACGCTCTGAGAAGTCTAGACCGTGGTCTCTTTTGGACTTAGCGTTTCGGGCGACTCCTTTGCGGCACTATTCTGGGACACCACTCTTGATGTAGTGGCTCCTCTTCCCTGACTGGTCCAGAGGCATAATTATACATATGTATATATACATATATATATATATATACACACACACACGTATATGTCTGGAAAGCACGCGGTCTCGTCTTGTTCAAGATCTGGTTTTGTCGATTCAGGTCTGCCTTCTTCGGGTTGGACTCGGTTGCAAAGTCTTCTGGGGTCCTGTTTGGACCGCAGAGTCGCGGGCCTTGTGGAGACTCGGAGCCCGGCAAAGCTCGAGACATGGCGCAGCGAGCTCCCCGCTCGCCCAAAGCCTATTGGCATTCTTGATTTGTTCATGGCCGGGATTTCCCGTGCGCTGGCGCCATGGCGAAGTGCAAAGTCACTCGTTCCAGAGACTCAGAATTTGATCCTGAGCTTCTGCAACTTACCTCGAGCTCAACATGGGCTGGAAAAGCTGAACCCAGCCTCAGTCGGAGGCCGACTTTTGCTGTTTCCCTGTACGATGAAATTCTCTGGCTGTGTCTCAGTACTTTCGATCCTTCCGGGTGCTGATGGCTGTGCATGTCGTTTTGAGACGTTCGAGACACAGCGGCTTCCCTTTGGAGCGCAAAGGGCCTGCTCCTGCTGCCGTCTTCGAATCCTGCACGGCCGGGCGAAAAGTCAGATTGCACTGGGCCACCGATGCCGCCGCCTCCGCCTCACCATCACAGCCAGCATTTCAACACCACATCAACCAGAAACATTGGAGTGAGACTTTGCAGGCCGTTGGCCACCGTTCCTTCGCCACGCAGCCGACTATGAATCGCTTGGTCCTTGGATCAAGACGCAGGCGCCAAACACACTCTTGAAGCCTGTTAGTTAGCCGAGCCGCTAGCATCAACATAACTTCGGCACAGAGTTTGGTTGTTCTACAAGATCTCCAGGACCCTACATCTTCCCAAGACAATGCCGGCATGCCGTAGGCTTCTAGACCGTGAAACTCCTGAGTCAGGATTTCTCAGCCGAAAAACATGTCTCGGTTGATTGCAATTACTGGGGATCTTCACTTAAAGTTGTGCTGTAACAAAAGTAGTTTGCACTGTGCGGACAGCCGCCTTCTGCAAAAAAGCTGGTCTGCAATGCCTTCTTTGGATATCCACTTTTCATATGGATGTAATCCAGCTCGCCCTTGCTTTCACGTGCTCGCTCGATCGCTCTCCTAACCGCTTGCCCACCAATCATTCGGCCAGTCTGTTTTGCAGTTTCGTATATACGGATTACATGGTTGAGTGCTGACATAAATCCGGAACAACTTGCATGACCAGCTGCACACCTGCACATGCATATGTGCATGCACGCTGAATGCTTGCATGGTTGGTTTGTTTGTTTGATTGATTGGTTGATTGGTTGATTTAATGAAGGTTTGTTAAACAGTTTGAATGAATGAACGAATGAAGGAATGACTGAGCGAATGAGTGAACGAGTGAACGAGTGAATGAATGAAGGAAGGAAGGAAGGAATTAACGAATGAGTGAACGAATGAAATGCGTGAAATGAGTGGAATGACATGAATGAAATAAATGAATGAAATGAATGAACGAAATGAATAACGAATGAATGGACGAATGAATTAATGAATGGAACGAAATGAAATAAATGGATGGATGGATGGATTGATGGGTTGACTGATTGATTGCTTGATTGATTGATGGATCAAGGTCAAGTTTCTGTGAGCTCGGCGGGCACCGGGAACTCCAGCGACGGCGAGACGACGCGCTGGCCGTTCTGCAAGCATGTTCGTGCGCGCGGTTGAACTTCAAGCTCGGGGTTGGATGCATAGCAGACTTGCCGATGGACCGCCAAAAGGAGATGCCTCCCAAGACTTCTTAAGCTTTCTTAAGCCATGTGACCGACTGCATGTAGTGGCTTAATCAAAGCACTGTGAGCCTGTGCAAATGGGTTTTTCATCCCTGGCTCAACACCCCTCTTGACACATTCCGGGAAGCCATCTCAGGGTGGAAACGAAGCAGTCCGAGCGACTGGTGACGGAGGACCCTCTCAAGTGTATCGCGGCTTTGGGCTCGGGCAATTTGACGCAACGTACTGAAGGTGTCTATTTCTGTAATTTCTGTCTAAGCATATATTTTCACGTTGCAAGTGCTACTGGAGCTGACCGCGCACTGTATTCTGAGGGGTTGAAGCAACGCCGTCTAGTGGGTCAAGAACGAAGGGTAAATGCGGCTTGACCGCGCCGCTTACAACCTTCATCTATTTTCTCAGGACCTTGAGGCTGCGATTGCAGAGTCGGCTTCGCCCCGGTCGGTGCCTGGGCGGGAAATGAGGCGGGAAGAAGGAAGAAGGGCTTCAAGAGTTGGGAGTCTGTCTTCCACAGATTTCAAGAGGTAAGGGACCCCTACGCCAATGCCTGAAGATTGCAGCTCCAGTTGTTGCTTGGACCCTGTGTTAGTTCCGAGCTCTGAGCCTCTCCTGTCTCCAGGCCGCCGTGGCTTCCGCAGTGGTTGCAGCCTCGGGCGACACTCTCCTGGTTCTGGTGGGGGCTGTGGAGGATCTGCGGCGGCGCAGGGTCTTGAAAGCTCGAGAGGCCTTCCCAAGATGTCGTGTCCAGGCCGAAAAGGCTGCACAACCCGACAGCCAGAACCTCAGTCTCCCATCAAGTGGCCTGCCAAGCTGTAAGCAAAGATAAGTTTAGATAAGCAAAGTCCTTTGGAGATTTGTTCAGAGGCTGGGCCGATCTGTGGGGTGACAGGGCAGCAGAACGTTAGACTGGCTCTTCCAGTTGAGACCCATAGCAGAGACATGCGCAGCATCACCTCACAATCATAGCATGATGTGAAGACCATGGAAGCACTGTGAAAGGCTTTGCCACGTGCCACCCGGATGTTCCGGAACATCACTCCAGCAGCGGTCCCCAGACTTGACGGGTTTCGAAGTCAGGAAGGCAGAGTAGAGCGTAGGACGACGTCGGCAGGATCTATCCGAATCTATCCGCAGCGCCAAGCGTCAAAAGCCATAAAGTGAAGGCGCCGCCGGCTCCGGCAGCGGCAGCGATGCGCTCCGTCGCACGGCGTGACGGCAGGCCCAAAGTGTGTGAGAGCAAGAGCTCGATTCACAGTAAAAGTCTGACTGCTTTGGGGTTTCGATGGAGTGGTGGAGAAGGATCAACAGGGGGAAGCTTCCGGCCCCAAGCCTTCGGGTAATTGGGATGTGGGGACTTCAGCCCATTTTCCAGTGCACCAAGATGCCAAGCTCCGCTGGTAGGTGTGGTGTTCGCTTCCGAGCAGGACGCGCGCCCCTTAGACCCTTATAGACTCTTAGCCTTGGCCACAGCGAGTTGCAGCCACCGCAGTTGTGAATCCACGCCGCTCGAATCGAGGCCGGAGACGCGACCTGGCATCGCCGCAGCTTGAAGGCCAGGGACGGGTGTCCTTCCAATGAGTGAGGGGCCCTGTTGAGACTGGGGAGTCAAGCATCCGGGCTTTGCCTCATTGGGATTCCCCCTGGGCAGAGTGCTGTATGTGAATACTGCAGGCGCCCTTTTCAAAAAATAATCCGGTGTGAGAAGCATTCGCCCCGCTGAAAGCCCAAGCTGCCAGTTAATGATGATGGAACCTTCGACTATCCCTCGGCACGGTCTTGGTACACACGAAAGCGCTTCGTGGAGGCGCAGTGCATCCTGAAGAGAGTTCAGGGCTTGGTGTTCAAACCTTGCTTGGTTACCGGCTGTCTTTTGTGAGTGTGCCTGTGGCCGCCGACAATGCACTTAAGTCTTCTCCCAGAAACACCGAATCACGAACAGAGATTCGAGTGGAAGCAGCGACTTCCTGCAGCTAGGCTGATTTACGAGACTGCAATGTACATGTGTCATTGGGCCGTAAAGCAGTTAGGAGATGGTCTGTGAGGAATTCGTGGCAAGATATCGGCATTTCCCACATGTCCTTCCCGACATTTGAAGACTCCAAAAGACATTAAACCAGTGCGTGAGGCTCTGTCGCGGGAAACGTCTCTGGCCAAGGCCGTCTTGCAATTGCATGTCACAACGTGGCTGCAGGTTTCGACTTGTGGGGTTGGGGCTGAGAGAAGTTTGACAAAGCTCTCTGTTTGGCACAGGCTTTGGGGTCTGTAGTATTTCGCGTTCTGTGAGGCTTCAGGTTCAAACAGGCTTAGGGTGATGCCAGAGTCTCGTTCAGCTTCGACAGCTGGGGGCCTATCGGAGGGACATCTCCGAGATCCGGAAAAGTCAGGAAGACACCCGTCCACTGAGGTGCGAAGCTCTCCCGCACCTTCGCCGATGCATGAGAAGCACCCGGCGAAGGGGGAGGAGGAGGAGCCATGTTCAGTTCAGAAAACCCGTCCAGCAAGGGGACAGAGACAGCAGTTGTGGTCATTTCAAGATTTCAAGACCAGTTATGTTTCCTCGCAGCGCAAGTGAGCCGGGACCCGTGTTGAAGGGCTTGTTGGTTTTGGAAGTGGATTTCAGGAAAGAGCACATTCTTTTTTCTCGGTCTGACTCAAGTTCAAGTCCACTTCTTCTCCCCGGACGGGGAGAATAGACATCGCTGCCAGGAGCAGGAGGTCGGTGGCGATGGCAGAGAGTGCTCGTCCGCCCAGCACTCAGAGGAGTGTCAACAGTGGCTCTCGGCCTCGAATGCAGTTCGCCTGCACTCCTGCAGTCTCTGCAGCCTGCCCCTTGGACTGAGAGCATCTGCGAAGGCGAAGCGGCCATCCGCCCTAGTCAACATTCCATCAACTCGTTTGAAAGTTGCGCACTTTCTCTCGATCTCAAAGACATGCTCTCAGGAGGGCGAGGGCGAGGGCTCGCGCTCTCGACCCACCTCGGCCACGGCCTTGGCCTCTTCACCAGACTCGGGCCGTGGGGGTCGCAGAGCTCCAGGTCGCTGCCTCGCGCCCGGATTCGGCCCGCAGCCGAACGGGCCGCAGCCGAGTCGGGGTGCCCAGGGTTTGGGACATGGCTTTGGCATTTGGGATTCATTTTGGGGTCTCGTGTCACGCCTATGCAAATCCACAGTGCGAGGCCAACAGCGAGGACGGCGAGACGGCACGCACTGCGAGGTGGAATCACGACATGTGGCTGAACAGCTCAGAAAGGGAACGCCTCCTCTGCAGCCTCAAACCTCAGATCTTGCATAAACGGCGTGATTAGTTTCCAGAAACTCTCGGATTTCTTGAGGCACCCAAGACTCCAACAGTGCTGCAAGCTTGCAGAAGTCCAAGCTCCCAGCACGTTGCAGTCTTACCTTCCTACGCCGGCGGTGCAACTCTGTGGTCTACCGCGGAGATGGAGAAGTCGTGCAGGGAGCCCCACTCGTTGGCGGATTCAGCAAAGAGCTCTGTGACTGTGAATATGACCAGTGAGAATATGACCAGTGATCCTTACTGATCCTACAGTACTAGCGGTCTTTCCAACTTGATGGCTACATGGATAATTTTGCCTGTATCATTACCGGTCGACGGATTTTTGGCTACAGCTTTCTGCGTCGGTCCTTGCCTTCCATGTTACTCGTGGACCGCACATGCGTAGCATCTCTCAACCCTGTGATCTGCAAAGCTTTACCCCGCAACCCTGAAACCCTACAACCCTAAAGCCCTAAGCCACTTGCACCGCGTGGCCACCCCGTGGCCCCAAACCGATCCGGCGCCCAAAGCCAGAGGTCTCCCAGCAGCTTGGGCGGCCGGCCGCGGCCCTTGGTGGCCTTCGCCTCGGTTCCAATCCGCCACTCCCTAAAGCATAGTAATAGTATAATATGTATATACATACATACAGAGAGAGAGAGAGAGAGATACATA
>CAJNDV010020879.1:42772-65057 GCA_905221635.1 Symbiodinium sp. CCMP2456
ATATATATATATATATAGAGTGAATTCATTACAGTGGAGTACTACAGTATTTTGCAGTCTAGTAGTATGTTATGGCATAGTATGGTACTAAGTGTAAGTGTACTGTAGACTAGCATAGTATAAGGTAGTACAGTAGAGCAGGGTAGAGTACAGTAGAGTAGAGCAACGTAGCTCAGTCCATTCTAGTGTGGCGTAGTGCAGTGGGGGTGGAGTGGAATGAAGTATATACAATATAGTATCGTAGAGCATAGTATTGCACAGAATAGTATAGTTTAGTTTGGTTTATGAAACAGTGTGTTGCCGCATGCTC
Organism: Symbiodinium sp. CCMP2456; assembly: GCA_905221635.1. Taxonomy (NCBI): domain Eukaryota; class Dinophyceae; order Suessiales; family Symbiodiniaceae; genus Symbiodinium; species Symbiodinium sp. CCMP2456. The sequence goes on from CAJNDV010020879.1 coordinate 43,083, forward strand.
ATCGCCTGTTCTTCCTTGCCCTCTTCACAAGAGTGCTAGCAACTGAGTGGCGGAGAGTCTTCGGGATTGCTGTCCGCGGCTATGGCTACGGCTACTGCTGTTGCTACTGCTACTGCTTCCTTCCCTTCACGACGAATCCATGTCCGCCTCGCGTACCAGCGAGCAGGGCTATACGCCTGGCCACCCATGGGTGGCGATGTTTTCAACATCCTCGAAGAAAGCAGCTCCATCCAACAACATGGCTGCACCGTCGCACACTCCTTCGCTACACCATGTGCAAGCATGACCCGGACCAGCACAAAATCAATCTGGGAACTGGAGGGATGCACATATGTTGGGTTGCGACGACCCCACGTGTTGCATGCACACATCCTGTGCGCTCTCAGTAGATCTGTGAGCATTCAAGTCGCCTGCCATAACAATCGAAGAGCGCGTGAGAAGTGATTTGAGAAAATGATCAAGTTCATTCCATAAAGCCTTTCTCTTTTCTTCAAAGCAGCCTCCACGGCAGAGTTGCCGAAGGGCAGTGCATGCTGGTACATCCACAGGATATCGAGGTGCTGCTGCTTGTCAAAGCACCTCAAATGAAAAAAACCAACCTGTCTCAAGCTCCTGCAATCTAACAGCACCCTGTTCGCAGAAATCAGAGCGGGATGCCAATCATGATGCGGGGATGCTTGCAAGGACTATGAATGAAGGTCCACTCACCATCCCTCCGCTCGTTTTGGTAGTCAGTACGTGTTTCCTGCAGGATCATGAGCTTGATATCAGGAGCTCGGGATGGGACTGCATAGGTACGGCCCTGGCCCAAGTCAGGCATGTCATCTAACAGTTTCGCGAAAGTTGCTATTCGAAGTTTTGTGTGAATGGTTTCAGCCCAAGCCCTTACGAGACTCTGGCTGGGCGAAGAAAGTTAAAAACTGCCTCCGCGTGTACCTGCGTGTAGGAGTATTTAGCCAAAGTAAGCAGTTCCACGATGGGTGTCTGATTCAATGTCAGTTGGATCAGTAGTGTTTCGAGTAGCAATTTTCAGCAAGGAGTTGCTGCAGCCAACTACCGATCACAGGAAGAAAAGCAGCAATCACTACAATGATACTGCTTCTTATCATCAGTATTCCAGTAACGGCAGCAGGATGAAGTGCCACAACAATAGCAAGGACAACCACCACGATGAACCCAGCGCATTCGAAACAAGGATGCAGAGTCTCCAAGAAGTCAGCCCGTGCCCCAGCCTCTTCGAAGGCCTTTGGGGTTCCTTCTCAGCTCTGAGGGTTTTCATGCAAGGGACCCTGACTCCCGAAACCTGATGCTCACTAAGCGCAATTGACAACATCTCCGTTTGCGATTGTCCCAAGTAAGGTCTGCAGGAACGCCCGCGCTCGAGACGGACGCGTCATGGGGTCAGGCCGGATGCTGCAACTTGAGTCATGCTGCTTTGCAAGATGTTGCGACCCCTTTGTTTGCGCAGATTCGTTACCAGTCCTGTCGAGAGTTTGAGTGTTTCCTACAACAGCTTGCTGCACCCTTGGAGATGCGCAGCTGTGTGATTCTAGCGACTCGGGTGATAATGTTTTGCATCTCGGCAGGCAGGGGAGGTTGTGGTGGAAAGCGACGGCCACGGACCAAGCTTCACCACGCGTTTGAGCTCACACGAGGTCTTCCGTCTATCGGCAGAAGAGTCGTGCCATCATTGTGGGTTGTCGTGCAACGTTGGGGTCTTGCAGCGCAGGATCACGATCCAGAGGAGAGCACGTTTTTCAGAGTTCTGGGTTTTCGGTGGCTTCGGTTCAGGCAGGTATTCGCAGAGGTCCTGTTTCATGATAATCACTACAACCACGTACTGTCCTCCTTCCAGCATGTTCTGTCCTCCTCCCATTTAAGGGAGAGCCGTCCTTGCTTGAACGGGGTTTGCCACCTGTGAGGCTCGTCATCTCGGTTTGAGGCCGTTTCCTGCTTTGAGCACACGAAGCTTTGATTGAATGCTCGGCACAGAGACGGCATCCAGGGTTTGAAGTCCCAAGTGTGGATACTAGAGATGCCCGTGCTAGCCGAGCAGGGGTGGAAGGGCGCCTGTCCATGTGGTGTTTTCGTAACAGTGCTGTGGAGGATTGGCAGGCTTCTGCTCTTGACCAGGGATGTTGACTGTTATCGTCATTGTTTCGCGGCATCTAACACCGGCATCCAACGCAAGAAAACTCTTCAGCGAGAAGAGGACAGCATATCAGGTGAAAGGTGCACCTATGAGGCACAAAGGATGTTACGTCTGACAACCGAGGTAAGGCAACCCTGGGCTAGTGCCGTATCCTGCTTCTCCAGCTTCCCACTTGTCCGTGGAAGTTCAGGAAGTCTGGAGCGCGTAAATAATGTTGACATGTCCTCAGGGCTCACTCACTTTGACTTCCTGTTAACTTCGAGCAGCACCGCCAGCACCGCCAGCACCACCGGCACCACCAGCACCACCAGGTATAAGCAGTCTCCCTGCACCCGTCCAGCCGAAAGTCGATTAGCTTCCACCATCTGCCGGGCATACATTTGCAGGCACTGTCGCCTTCGCCTTCAACCACCAGAGGAGTTCGGAAGCCTGCGCGAAGTGTCGACACGCTTCTGGCCGATCGGGCAGAGTTGGGACGCCCGTGGGGCTTCACAGGATTTTGGGCCAAAGCTTCTGGAAGAAGCATTGGCTTGTCAGACTCTGCTTCCGCCACCTGAAGCTGCCAGGCCGCTGCCGGTGCAGCTGTACAGCTGCATTCCCAGCGTCAGTGGGCTGTGAGGGCTTGAATTCTCGGAATTGCAAAGCTTGACTTCTGCGTCGATTGTCTTCTGGACTGTGATCGGATGCTTGCTTAGCTTAGTTGGTGCATAAGGGCATCCCCAGGAGAGGCTGCATGGGACATGCTACACTGCTGCACTCAGAGATCCTGGCAAACAGTCTGCAGGCGCACTTCGCAGCGGATCGACTGAGCCACCAGGCTGATCAAGTCCCAAAGCGGATTAGGTTTTTTCGTTTTCAATGACTCCTTTTAAATGTTGGGATCTTGGAGCAGGGCCAGTGGCGTTGAGAAATCTCTGCGCCGCTTTGCTGTGCTGATCCAAGACTTCCCCCCCAGCCTGCCACCGATAGGCTCGACCACCGGCAGTCAAGCCTCCGAAAAAGCTGCAGGAAACTTCTGAGCATATGCCGGTGCCGTCTGCTGATGTGTGGGAAGCTGAAATCCTTTTTGTGGGCTGGGGGTTGTCGATCTGCATGACAAATTCGCTACGGCAAAATCTGTGGTCCAGTCCTGAAGGGAAGGGCAAGCGCGGCAACGACTGATGGGTTTGCGAACGCCATTTAGAGATGCTTGCCCAGATCCAGGAATGAAATCGCGATCCCAAAGTTTGCTACGCCAGATCTGCCGCTCCAAAACCAAGAGGCCTAAGGCCTCTTTGGAGGCATCTTGTACATAGTCAAGGCTTGAGGTCGGTTTCCTGGCCGTAGCGCCTCCCAGCCTGTTCGGCTGCAAAGCGGGTTTGATTTGAAAGAGGACACTGGTAGGAAGAGCCCGAAGTTCCCTGTGCTGTAGGATTCTGACATAGAAGCCACCTCCTTGCAGGTTCTCCGGACACACAGCGTATGGCATTGAGGTTTGAGCGGGTCTTATGCTGGGAATTTTGCCGCGCAGAAGAAGCCCACATGACCTGACGGGACACAGTTTGCTGGCCATTGTCTCCAGCCAAGCACCAGCATGCCAGGATTGCATTGACTTGCGGAAACCTTCTTTCTGTGTTTCTGCGGCCAAGATTGCCAGGAAAGCATCAAGGAGGCCCAGTAGTAGATCCCAAAGACCGTGCCCGATTGCAGCCATGGCATCCGAGCCCTTTTGACAGCAGTGAAAAGTCTTTGCCTGGAGGGAAGCGGTTGCACCGTTTGAGGGGACGAGCGGAGCGAGCTCCAGCCTAGGACCTAGGAGGCAAGGCGCCCTTCCGAGAGTTCAGTCTGGTTTCGGCCAGAGCCAAGTTGCTGAACAAAAGCTCTTGGGACTACCTGCATGCCTACACTCTCTGTGTCACTGCTTCGAATAGCAGGCACTTGTAATTCTTGGAGACGCTAGGCGCGAATCCATCTTCTAGCATCTTCTAGAGACAGCATTAAAAAAATTGGCCTTTTGCAATTTTTTCAGCAGGTTCGAGCCTGTGCTTCCTTGGAAGGCTAGGGCTAGCCTTGCACAAGGTCCCCCTCTGCCGAGCACGAAATCAGACGACAACTTACCGACAACCAAGGTCACGGCGGTCGATGAGCACTGCCGGTGGGGACAAGGGGGGAGGGAGGAGGTAGCCCCAATGTTCTTCGGCAGTACGGGTCTGTTCTCATTTTACTGCTGCTGTTGTCCTCTGTGGCACTTCTACGCGAAATCAGAGCTTGGCTTCATGTTTCTTCGGCCACGTGAGTTTGGTGAAGACGGTATGCCTTCAGAATTCGCCTGAAGGCGATCTTCCAGTCTGTGAGCCATCACCTGCGTTTTCGGTATCAGCTCTGCCATCTTCTAGACATCTCCCTCCCTTACGTCGCTGCTGTTTTTATTAACTTGGGTGCTCTCGTGATCGAAACCTGCTCCGTCACAGGATTTGGAACTTACAGAATTTGGAATACGCGAGGCTCTGTCTGCTACACGCTTTGGACCATCCGGATCCCTGTCTCTTACAGCTTTCGGGACTCCCTCGTTACAGAATTTGGAATATTCTGGACCCATTACAGCATTCTAGATGCCCGAGCCATGTAAGGCATCGGTAGCGAGAGCTGTAACTCTGAGAGCCGTAGTGGATAGGTCGTAAGAGTTGCAACGGAGCTTCTTCTTGAGGCTCTGAGACCTAAACCCGGCAATCCCTTGAGTCAATGAAGCTGCAGGTCTCCGGCCGGAACCCCAGCTCTGTCGTGCCGGGTCTCCCTTGGGGATTGGAGGTTTGTCATCCCTGGTCAATCTGTCGATCTCTCCACCTACTTGTTCATCAATCTCTCTGAATATGACATTGAGTGATGAATGAGGGAAGGAATGCATGAATGAATGGAGGAAGGAAGGAATCGCTGACCGACTGACTGACTGAACGAACAAACGAATGAATGAATGATTAAACGAATGGATTAACGAATGAATGAATACATGCATGAATGACTCAGTGAATGCATGATTGAACGAATACAAGAGTAAAATGAATGAATGAATGCATGCATGAATGATTGATTACAGGAATGAACGAACCCTTTCAATGATTGCATGTTTGTATATTTTTGATGTATTTATATGTATGTTGTATTTCCATGTAGATGTATGTAGATGTACGTAGATGTGTGTATGTGTATGTATGTGTGGTATGTATGTGTACGCATTTATATGTACGTGTATGTATGTGCATGCATGTGTGATATGTATGTGTAAGCACTTGTATGTATGTGTATGTGTTTTTTGTATGTGTACGTATGAGTGTGACTTTGTATGTATTTGTATGTTTGCATGTATGCATGTATGTGTATGTATGCCGCGTGTACGTGTTTGGGTATGTATGGATGGCTGGTATTCTCGTGTTGTAGTATTGTAGCATCATAGTTTTGCAGAGTTACAGAGTCATAGCATGATGGTAATGTAGTACCAATATATTCTAGTATCGTAGCATCACAGTACTATGGTATTGTGGTATTATAATAGTATGGCATCATAGTACTATAGTGCTATAGTATCATAGTATTAAAGTATCATAGTATCACGTAGCAGTGTAGCATTGTCGTGAAGTAGTTAGTATTATAGCATTGTAGTAGTATAGTATTATGATATGATAGTAGTATCGTATTATAGTAATATAGTATAGTATCACACTATTGCAGTATTATAGTAGTACAGTAGAGTATAGTAATACAACAATTTTCGTAGTATAGTATTCTAGTATCATCGTATCACCGTATCATCATGCCATAGTATCATAGTATTTTAGTGTCATAGGCTTATAGGTTTTTTTGCATTATCGTAGGTCGTCGGTATGCATGTATGCATGCATGTATGTATGTATGCATGTATGTACGTATGTATGTATGTATGTATGTATGTATAGCATACACCACCTCTAAGCATCGTGTTCACCTACTGCAACTTCCATGTTTGATTCTAGCTTGATACGTTTACATACACTTACATTTATCTCCGTAACAGCCTAGAAAAAGTGACTGACCGACACGCACACTCTCGCTCTCTCCCTCTCTGTCTCTCTCTCTCTCTCTCTCGCTCTTTCTCGCTCTCTGGGTCTCTCTGTCTCTCTTTCTCTCTCTTCCTGCTTCTTTCTTTCTCTCCTGTGGCTCGCCGTCTCCTTATGATGAGTAGATAGATATGCATGCATATGTATGCACAAACGCGCATACCCCTTTCGGACTGTTTGTACCCTTCGCCCAGGACGGCCTCGGCCATCCTCTTGCTCTTCGGGGGCGTGGCCACCCTGCTCCTCAGCGCTCACGGTTACGGGTAGGTATATGATTGTATATGTGGTACAGATATGGAGATATAGCTTTCGATAGCTGCCATGAATTTGGGCGTGGGCGATGTCATACTTCATTCCGCAGCAAGCTCTGGAGCTCTCGTTCTAAAGCGGCTGAGGTTCTGCTGGGTCGAGTTTCAGCATCTCGGCCGACTAGTGGATGCGAGGATTGCCTTTTGCACACTCTGATGCAGCAGGTTGCACACTTGCGAAAGAATGTAGATAAGGGTATGGCATGACAAGTTCAGTTCAAGAAGAGCCTCAGTTTGTGGTGGGTGGAAGCGTTTCGGAGTACTTCGAGCAAAGCCGTGAGACTTGCGAAAAGGGTTTCGGCCAGCCAGGCCCAAAGGATATGGTGGCTATGCAGCAAGAATGGAGGGGGGTGGCATCGTCGCTTGGCCTTGTTTAGCCAAACACAAGCCGATATGTGAACTGAAAACTTGAGTCTCTTCAGGTCTACCCTGCTGCAACTTCAAACTCTGCTGTAGGTTGTAACCTCTCCGTCGTGTTGAGACTTCAGGGGCTCTTATAGCAAGCCAGTACAGCGTGTTCTGGAACTTCCGCATCAGTATCCATCTGGCGGCCTAGATACCTTAAATGTTATAGACCTGGAGAAATGTGGGGCTGTGCAGGCTAAATTTGCATGACCGGGTCATCGACATGCGTTGAGCACTGCCCCACAGCGCAACTGCGTTGCGAGGCTTCAGAGAAAGAAGAAGAAGGATAATGTTAAATACACCAGCTGCAACGAACGCTTAAGCTGCCATCAAGCAAAATCTAGCGACCCTCTTGGAAGAGGCAATGCTGCTTTTCCACTACGGTGGCATGATATCTGAAGCACTGCAAGTTTTCCTTGGGTTTCATCCAAGGAGACATCCGCTGGCAGACGATTGAGTGAGCATCACCAGCACGTGGTTGGTGATGATGAGTCCTCGCTGCCGCCAGAGCATGTGTACCATCATGGACACATGTACTCCGGCGGTGTTGGCGGTGATGATTCTGCAGTATACCACTATCATGGCGTTGGTGGTGATGATTCAGCAAAATACCACTACGGACACATGTACTCCGGCGGTGTTGGCGGTGATGATTCCGCAGTATACCACTATCATGGCGTTGGTGGTGATGATTCAGCAAAATACCACTACGGAGGTTCGGCGGGGGGTGCTTATGGTGATGGCTCTGCGGAGTATCGCTATGGTGGTGCTTATGGTGATGGCGCTTCTAGCAATGGTTCCTATGGTCGATATTCTTACGGCAGCGGGCGCTACGGTGGCAAGTACGCCGCGGACAACGGAGTTGGCTACGGCAGTGGCGGACACGACTATGTTCATGTTCATGGCGACGGTGTTAGCGGCCATGCCCACATTCTGGGTCCTGCCAGCAAAGGTCACTACGTCAGTCATTCCGACGGATACGACGGACATGCAGTGAAGCACATCATCGAGAAGAACTACTATGATGTGCAAACCAAGACCCACATCGTACGGAAGCCCATCCCTGTCGCTGGACCGGTGCATTACCAGTCCGTCGTCATTCCATCTAAGCCACTTGAAGACTGCTTTCGTGGATACTCGAACTACAAGAAGCTGCTTGGGTGCCGCTGCGAACCTTTTGTTGTATTTCCATTTGCATCCAATCTAGTAAAGTTACTATTCCAGACATGCAAGGTTGTGGGACACGCAGAAGCAGCGCTACTGCTGCTACAAGTACAAGCGAGCATGCACGACTCAGTACATCAAGAAATATCATTACCATACGGTGGTCCACGAAAAAGAGGTTCCTGTCCCGGTTGAGAAGACAGTCGCAGCTTGTCTGAGCGTGGAGGAGGAACAAAGGTAGCTTCTGGTCTTGGTTTGTACTGCCCTGTTTGGACGGGGTGAAGCTTCAAGCACGCTAGCTCACGCATGGCAAGCAGCAAGGCAGTGTAGTCCTTAAGATAGAGCATCTCCCCACTCGGAACTGGGAACGCTGAACATGGCTCGTGTCCAGGTGGAGTCCAAAGCTCCAATCAACTCTACACGCCTTAGAAACAGCACGGCCTACAGGCAGTGCCGGTGGCCGCCAAGCGCAGGGTCATCACCATCCACGACCATGAGGAGCCGAAGCCACAGAAGGTGCTCCGGGTTTCTAGGGCGCTAGGGTCTGACGGCAGCAGCATCCAGAATTCAAGAGACTCTGAAACTCCGAAATCAAAACCTGCGGGGACCTATGTCTCACGTGATCCGGGGTTCGTAGCCGCTGATTGACAAGCACAGCAAATCTAGTTCAGAAAGTTTTGGTGCGTCGAATTTGGTGTTCTCCGAAGAAGCCCCGTGCCAGCAGCCTTAGTGGATGTGGGAATCCGTAAAGAAATCTGTGTAACACAACCTCTTCGATCCTGCTCTCCGAACCTTCCTGCAGGTCATCCATGTGAAGGCATCCTGGTCTTGCAAGCCGTGGATGATTTCGTCAGTGCAGAAGGGTTTAGAGACTTCGATCTGGAGCTTGTGGGTCGGGAACTCTTGCAGCTTCGGTCTTTCACGCGGCTTGAGCTGCCTCTTGGCCACCAAGGTACCCGTGCCCGTGCCTGGCCCACCAGCCCGAACCGTGACCAAGGCCGGATTTACGACTGGGCACAGGAGACCGGAAGGATAATCACGACAATCATGGGCCAGCAGGACCAGGAGTCGCAGGAATAGCAGCAGTCGTAGTCATAGTTTTCGCCAGCATACACAACGAGAAACCTTGAGCACACAGGTAGAGGGCATGGACATTAGAGCCCGCCTGACGGAAGACAACTTGCAGGACAAGCAAGAGCACAGTCCTGGAGGGAAGAAGAACTGCTTAGGACGATGTGGATCCGCGGAGGGTCATCATCTTTGGCACAAGACGCGGCACCACCGACAAGCCACAACCGCTCACAGAACGGTCGGACCCGCATCGAAGAAGTGCTACAACCCTTTAATTACGGTTGCCTCGTGTGTATTATCGTTTTGTTGATTGACCTCTTCTACCTGACATGACGTGACTCTGCGCGGCTCCCGGAGGTGATCCACTACGATGTTCCAAAGCCGGAGACGAAGATCATTCACAAAACGAAGGTTATCAAAAAGCCCGTCCCGGTCGTGCACTACGTCGATTACCCCGTGGAGAAGGAGCCTTTCAAAAAGCCCGAGCAGGAGCATTAGTTAGTTGCTTCAGACCGGCACCAGGAGAGCAAACCGAAGGTGGTGATCGAGACCAAGCACGTGATGTCCGAGGCTTATGACTGCCACGATGGTATGCACCACTGGAAGCTCTGGCCGAATTGTGAGCATCTTCAGGCTTTCGCTTTTTGGGGAGTCCGCTTTTGGGGCATTGGGGGCAATGCGGTTCTGGCATTGTTGATTCCATGCTCGTCCCGTCAATATCCGACGTTCTGCACACATGTCTGCTGGTACGCATGCTTGACCACCATGGACCATAAGCATAAGCAGAACCCCGCAGAGGATAGTGGGGGACATTGAATGCTTGACCTCGGATGCCCTCTTTGCCTGTGCAGCGAGGTAGCGAAGATGTCTACTGTCATCCTATGCGTGCTCGGGGTGTGAGTTCTGAGACATCTGAGGAAAGGAATGTGGTCCCACAGCAAGCGGTTGCTGGCCTGATGGAGACTCTGAAACGTAGTCGTATATCGTGGAGATCTGTCAGATAAATGGGCAGTATCACAAAGCTTTACCAGTTTAATCGAAGCCGATGCTCGTCCTGATGCTAGCGCTAATCTTTGTGACACTGCTTGTGTGAAGTACTTCAAGCCTGCCACAACCACTGCCTGTGAATGGGATAACGGTTCCTGCAATATCCAGTGTTAATAAGGTGCCCGACCTTTGACCTTGCTATTGCCAGCACCCTACATTCCAGGCTATGCAGTCTTTGCTCTGGACGCTGTACCGGGCAGTCGGTGTTTACTCTAGCCAATCCCGACATTGTCCATATCACCCAGCTTCAAACTAGACGACAGACTCGATACCACTCCCATCTATTGGTTTTGACTCATCAGACGTCAAGAGCATTTTGGAGAGACCAAGAGAAGTTCTAGCTTAGGGTAGTTCGGATGACCTGTCAATTGTGCGAACGGTGTAAATTTGTATCGAAGCACTCAGCTTCTTGGGGCCGGCTCCACAAACCGATGTCGCACGGAGAACGAGGTTGTTTCAAAGGCGGAGATAGTGACGGAGACTCTGCGCGCTTAAGCTGAGCGCGAAACTCTGCGACGCAAAACATCATAACCCATAGTTGAGACTGAGGTTGTACTGCTGTTGGAGGACACAGATTGGCTGCCCTCATACTCACATCATTGTGAAGAACAAAACCGTGCCTTGGCGTTGAAATCTGCCCCGGGCTTTGTCGGAGATCCACGACGGGTGGACAGATGTGTTCCAAGGGTTCCAGAGTTGAACTCCTGGGGCGGAGTTTCAAGGCTACGGTAGCGATACCCTGGATGTGCCTTCTGCCTGGCGTGATGCTACTACAAGCTCAGAAGCCGATGAGTACCAAGGAAGTCCACACCAAGTACGTCAAGCGCAAGGTGCAGATGCCGTGAATAGCATTCAAGCCCCAGAAATTTCCGTATACAGTGCACAGAAGAAACCACTCAGTGTTGCTAAACGAGCAGGTCGTGATGCCCGCGCAGATCATCTACAAGGATGTCACGGACGTGGTCCACAAGCACATCCATTCCCTGGATTTTGATTGCAACTCGGGATACTCCAACTGGTACTACGGCTGGTCTCCGAGTCTTGGGGGCAATTTGCTGTACAGCTTTCTAGGCGAGAGTCGGCGATCACACGAAGTTGCCACGGCAGCCCGTTCTCACATCTCGAGGAAGAAGAAGACGTGGTGCTGCCACCAGGAGAAATTGGGCTGCCCGGGCACATGGAAGGGATTCATCAAAGGGAAGGCAACATTGGTCCTCCATCACCATGAAGGCCACGCGCAGTATTTGGCAGGCATGTTTACTTTTTCTCTCTTCCGTATCGGTTGATCTCACTTCTCTTTCCTGAGCTTACCAATCCTGCCAATCGATGTTCCATCATTTCCATCCGTTTACGGCTCCGTCACCACTTATTACCGTGACTTCTGCTCCATCCATACAGTGATGAGGCCATTCGAATTCGTTAGCATGCCGCTTCTCGAATGAATCGTTGAATCTCGCAGCCCATGTAGCTTTCTATTGCAGTGTCTGCGCCTGTGAGCGCACATGCGCAGTGCCTGGCTGCGCTGACTGTGTGTAGCAAAGTCGTGCACTGTCTGTATGGCAGTGAATGCTGCTCGGTTGAATCTTCCATCTAGTAGACAGTCCTGGGCGGCACCCGATGCTGGCTTACCTTGCTGACTCTTGGAGGTCATGCCACAGGGACTCTTTACGATTGTGATGCGGGATTCTCGAACTGGATTCATGGTTGGTCGAACTCGAAGAAGGACGGTGCGGGATTGCGTGAACTTTCTCAATCCGTTCGGCCCCAAATCCCTTGCACTGCCAGGACTGGTGTTGCGAGAACGAGCATAAGGGCTGTGGGTTCCACTGCGACGGCGACTCCGACGACTGGTGGGGGCCTTTGTTAGGCTCTGCAGCATCAGCTGCTCTATCGACGGGAGTTTTCTGTTCGGCCCTCACATACAAGGTCGACTGAACACCGCGAATGGTGTTGCGGAAACTTCCAGACGGGATGTGCCTGGTTTTGCCGGGTCAGCATGTTTTCCCTTGTCTTTCCATCGTTCCAAGCCAGTTTTAAAATGGATTTGTCGGTCTTGCATATGCGTAGAGGTGCTAGCACCAGCCTCTCGCCTTTGGGGTGCGACGCACCTTGCTCCCTGTCTGCGCTGGAGGAGTTGTGCGTTGGGGAGGTTCGATTCGTGCCAGATGTGAGCTTCGAACGTGCCCGGGGCAGCCCAGGCACCCTCCACGGTGACACCTCCACATGCCAAGAGCGTGTTGACTGGACGAAGGAGAACACCTTCCCTGGACGCGACAATGCGTGTGCACTGGCCTACAGCCAGGCAGACGGCTTCACAAATCCGAAGTTGTCCACCTCCAAGTCCCGAGCCGGAGCCGTCGCCCGAAAACCGAAAGCTCACTGCCGCCTGCGAGGTGCAGGTGGAGTGTGATGTCTGCCGTGCCTGCAGCGTCGAGGCAGCTGGGTGCCAGGCCATCTGTGGGGAGCTGTGGGAAAAGCTCATGAAGCTCTTTAGACACAGAGCGGTCGTGAAGTGGCGCGCGCGCACGTTTTCGTGGTGGTGACAACACACGCAGGAAGCCATGATCCGTACCGGAAACCCTTGAAGTTTGGTGGCAACTCCCAGATGGCCTAAGACTCCTACAATACCTCCGAGCCAGGTGGCCCCCGGTGCAGCCAGCGACCCCTACGACTGCAATGCGGCATTGAACAACTTCTTCAGGGCTTGGTCGCCCGCAAAGAAGCTGCCCGGTGAAAGGGTGGTGGAGGGTTTTTGGTTTGTCACTCTTTCAGAGTCGGGGGTATCGGAAGGATGGGGATTGCAGTGATCGGTGACTTGGTCTGAGTTTGTACCCGGTAGAGGTTTAGGTTGAGGTTTCAGACGCCTGATCATACTGTCGTCAGCTTGTCTTTGTTCTGCACCTTACAAGAAGTCGCTCACAGATATCTGGTAGCGGCCGCAAGACCAAAGGGACGGGTTCACATCTCCACAATGTGTCCTCGTTGCAAGTCTGATATAGCAACGTGTGTACTCTCCGAAGCGGCACAGGGAAGGCTGGTCGGAAAGGTGGTGTCGCACCAGGTTCTGTCAGGCCAGTAGCACAGTGGCTTGTGGTCGGTTTCGGAAGGGTCTCACGCAGCGCGTTGAAGAAGTTTCTGCAAGGCAGTGGTGCTGCAACAACCAGGGCAAAGGCTGTGAGGGTGAGCACCCCCCATCGGTGGACCCGGGCGCTGGCATGATGTGGAAGCACGTCCAGGCAGGGAGCTAGGTCAAGAGGAGAGCTGGTTTCGAATCTCCTTGTACTGGTAGGTCTGCAGTTAGGTGAGCTGTCGGGCATAAGTAGGAAGTTCTGCAACGGTGCCCCACCACTGGAAGTAGGAACCCGCCGGGAACCCAGCGATGTAAGGAAGATGCAACAGATCCCTTCTGTTGCGACGGCGCAAATGAAGTTGTGCCATGCATTAGGCTCATCAGGAAGGGGCGCCGCCTTTCGGACACTATTGCCGCTGCGTTCGCGCGCGGCAGCGTTAGCGCCAGTGCCAGCGCCAGCCCCGCGCCATCATGCCAGCGGCCACGCCAGTGATCGTGCCAGCCCAGCGCCAGCACCAGCCCAGCGCCAGCCCTGGCCCTTCAACCTGCTCATCTGGCGATGCACCTTCATGTGCGGATCCAGGTTGATCACACATCATAAACTGGCCCCTGCTTTGGCGATCTCGATATTCATCACACTTCTTAAACCCACCCACTCATTTGGCGATCCTGTTTCGCCACTTATATCTTATATAAGCATGCCCTCTTATTAGGCGATCCCGGTTGATCATAATTCTTAAGCCCGCCACCTCATGATTCGATCCTGGTTGATGGCGCTTTTGTAAAGACCCCCTCAATCCAGGTTCTTCACATATCTGAAACGATCCAGATTCAACACGCAGCTTAAACCCACCTCTCACTAGGCCATCCTGGTTGATCACATATCTCAATCGCATTTCCGAAACCCGCCCCTCATTTGGCGATGCAGGTTGACAATATATCGTAAACCCACCACTCCTTTCATCACATAGCTTTAACCCGCACCCTCGTTTTTCGATCCAAGTCGATGACATTTCTTAAGCTCATCTTTCCCATCCAGGTCGATGGCACTTTAAAAGAGCTGCCCCCGTAATTGGCGACCTCTCAAATCTTGTAAACCTGCCGATCCGATTGATCACACACACGCGCTCCCTCATTCGGCGATGCAGCTTGATCACATATTAACAATCCACCCCCTCATCGATCGCATTTCTGAAACCTGCCTCCTAAGTTGGCGACTCCGGTTGAACACACACATTTCTTAAATCCGCCCCCTCATTCGTCGATCCCGTTTCCCCACTTATCTTCAGCACGCCCCTCAGGCGATCCCGGTTGATCACATTTCTTAAACCCACCCCTTCATTTATTGGCGACCGCGCGCATGCACCGCCAGTCCCAGCGCCAGTGCCAATGCCCGCCAGCCATCCCGCCGTCCCCATGCAGAGGAACACACAGCCAGCGCCGGCGCCGGTGCCAGCGCCTGCCAGCCGCAGCCCCAGCCCCAGCCCCAGCCCCACCCGTCGCCAGCGGCAGCGCCAGCGCCAGCGCGCGCGGAATTCGTCTATCCCCCCTTTCAGAGGCCTGTGCCGTAGCCTGATACCTGAGCCATTGTCTTCGACGGTCGGTCAGAAATCAACGCCGCATGGAGCTGCCTTCGCTCACGTAGACCAGTTGCCCTGTGCAGGTGAACGGGTACTGGACGTGGCAGGTGGTGTCTGTTGGAGGAGGTGCTGTGGCAGGAGGGGCTGCGAGCCTTCCCTTCGACTGCAATGTCGGCCGCGTGAACTGGAAGCAGGGTTGGTCTGCGCCGAAACAGCCGCTGAGCTGAAGTTGCCACAAGTTACATGTGCTCATACGTGTTCGATCTGTTTGGCTTGCTGGTCTCATATGCAGTGCTCCAGAATGCTGGACCTAAGGACGTATTGCTGTGCTCACGTCCACTTTGGCTGCCCCGGAGATGCAAGTGCAGCAGTCGGACACACGGTGGTCACTCACCACACGTACACCACCGTAACGCATGGTGGCGGTGGACACATGGTTGGTGGACACATGGTTGGTGGACACATGGTCGGCGGACATATGGTCGCCGGACACATGGTTGGTGGACACACGGTCGGTGGACACATGGTTGGACACATGGTTGGTGGACACATGGTTGGTGGTGCTGGAGGAGGTGCTGCGGCCATGCACATTCATGGTGGCGGAGGGGGCGCGACGTACCACAGTCACACAGTGACGTACCACAGCAGTGGCGGTCACGTGGTCACTCACGTCCATCATTCATGAGCCCGCGCAGGAGGTGCAGGCAGGGTGTGCCAAGCTAGGCCCAGAAGCCGAGAGCCCCCAAAATTCGAAGCTTCTCTCATCAAGCCCCAGATCTTTCCTGGCACGTGTTTTGGCCACGGCGCCACGGCCTCAGGCCCTCAGAGGTTTGAAAGAACCAAGTTGGACTGCTTGAGCATTTCGGCATGTAGCGACATGTCTTCACGAAAAATCTGCCAGCAGTTTGCAAAGTGGAGCCCATCGTCTCAGTGATACCTAGGTTGGCCGTGGCTCCACGAATACTGCCTTCACAGAAGGCTCTTCGTTTCGGGAGGGGTTGTCGGGCCTGTCCGAATGCAAGGCTACGCGAACTCTGGCGGAGAGAGGTTTTTCATCGAAAAAGCGGTGGACCCCATCCAATCCCAGAGTCGTCTAGGGGCGCGTAGCCCCTGAAGTCTGGGGGTTTGTGGGACATGAACTCCTTGGTGTTAGACTAGGGGAAGGGTGTGCTCTGGCAACTGTCGCTGTTTGAGGTCTCAGGTTCAGGTAGGCGTTCTACCAGGAGTCTCATCACCACGAGAGCTTAGGTTGCGGAAGGTGGTTGAAGTGTAGTAGCAACATACGGTCCTGCACATTTGCACGCCAAAGCAGAACCAAAACAACCAGCCACCCGAAGCCGTAAAATCCAGGCGCCTGGCACGGCCACACCTTTTGGTGCGCCTTCGGGTGAACGGGCCTGGGGCATTCTGGAATCTTGGGCTTCCGTTGACATCTTGGTTCTTGTGCCCGTGGAAAAGGTTCCTGGGAAGTGTCAGTGTCGAAAACACACCTCCGTTTCTCGACGAGAGATTGGAGTTCAGAAGGAGTTTGAAGTCTGCGCAGTTCGGTCCCGTTCCGAGTTGCAGCAGCGGTGCTCCCAAACTAGCAACTACAGTAGCCAGAGTCTGCTTCGGGCTTCATATCAGACGAGGTACGCTACTCCACCAAAGCCGTGGGCAGGAGTACCGATTTGATTTGCCGCACGCTGAGCCTTCTTCCTTGCGCAGTTGAGTTGGTACGATTTGCTGCCGTACTAGACGTCACACCATAGCCAAGCCTATGGTATACCTCGGGAAGGATCCGAGTCATGCAGCATGTAACTGGAAGCTTTCTCGGGACTCACATCATGCACTATGACATCATGGGTGCTTCCCACATTCTGACAGAAAGTGTGCGCGACAGAGTGGTATCTGCTCAGTGCCCCTGGCAGGCGTTGATGGCAACATCCTTGCGATGGCTGCAGTGACGGCTTAGATCTCTCAGTTCAAATCTGGAGCCTAGCGCGTGTTATTCGGTCGATATCATCAGACTCTGATGTTGGAAGAAGCACTAAACTCACCTGCTGGCCTCGGAGTAATTGCACGGCCCAAAATCGGACATATCGTGCCTCGCCATTTTCATTCGCTTCATCTCCTCATGCATGTCGTTGGTTGTGATCAAACCTTGCAAGGGGGGACCAACATCGAGACCAGACAAACAGCCGATTTCATTAATGGTACTCCAAACGCGAGGATTTCACAGGGAAGGCTTGAGACAGAAGCACGTCAGTGGCTCCGATGGCTTTCACAGCACGCAGCTCCAAGCAGACCCCCATGGTCAGCAGAGATTGAAACGCCCTACTGAGTGCCTGGTACCGGCCTAATGTGTTCAAGACTCGAGGTTCGGGGGCATGCATGTAGGTGGGTAGGTGAGTATAGGTGAGTAGGTGAGTAGGTAGGTAGGTAGGTAGGTAGGTAGGTAGGTAGGTAGGCAGTTAGGCAGGTAGGTAGGTAGGTAGGTAGGTAGGTAGGTAGGTAGGTACGTGCTCACGTATATCACGTATGCAAGTAAGTAAGTATGCAGGTATGTATGAATGTATGTATGCATGATGTGCAACACACATGCATGAGGATTTTATGCATGAGTTTTCATACATCGCACACGCGCGCGAGAGCACAGACACACCGGCATACGCAGATGCACGCACACAGAAACGGACACACATATGTGCATGCGTACCTGCATGCACACATGCACTATCGTACATACATGCGAGCATGCACACATGAATACTTCACGCATGGGCTCATCCATGCGTGCATATATGCGCAGATCCATTCACCCCTGTATGCATGCTTGCATGCATTTGCTTGTGGCTAGGTGGAGATGACCGGGCGGAGCCGACATTGTGTTGGCGCAATGGTCTGTTGGAATAGCTAGGCTTGAAGAATGTGCACGGTGGATGCATGCATTGACGAACACGGAGGGGGTGGAGCGGCGCAGAATTATCAGGTGGCTTGTTGGACAACAAAGACTGTCCAGCTGCCGCGGTGCATTTAGAAGCTGGGCTGTGAGGACGGCCATAATTGGATCTTGGTTTGTGTGTTTATATATATATATATACACATACATACGGCATATAGGTATAGACATGGATATGGATACAGAGAGACGCAAGCACACCCGGATACAGGAGACAAGCGCGCCCCTCTTCAGAAGTCAGGAAGTTGGGCGGTACGCCGAGATTAAATCGGTTCGGGCTTTGAGGAGTACAATACCTGTAAACACAATTTCTCTGGCCAGTAGCTCCACATGCCCCACGACCGCATGCTAGAATGGCCGCCCATCACTGACCCATGAACTGTAGTGTGCTCGCCTTGACCGAGTGGAAATCCAGCATCCCGCTTGCACCGCAGCAAGTCTGGCAAAGCCCACAATGGCTGGAAGTGAAAGCCGGACCGCTTAGTCACTGCAGACAGTGCCTGTTGAAGCCGAAGCGGATGCTGGTACAAAGTTGCTTTCACCCCTCTGAATGCTGGTGTTTCATCTTCTATGGCAATAAGAACCAACTGATTGCATGTGTCGGTTGCGATGAATTTCATTATGTGTTGTGAAGCACAGGAGACAGCGAGTGATTTGGAAGCGAAGTCTATTTGGGCGAAGGCCCAGACGAAGCTCGAAGGCACCAGTATGTGCGGAACGTTTCACCGTCAAACTGCAGAACAAGTTTGACCAGTGTCGCTAGGATAAAAGGCGTACTGCCGTTGATTCCTGTCTTGTCGTTCAGTGTTGCGAGCTACCATGGGAACAGTTGCCACTTCTGGGCTTTAATCTTCCGAAAGGTGGGCAGGTCCCAAGTCTTACTGGACCGTTTTTTGGGCATCCAGGTTTCAAGCTACCACAAGTCGCGAATTCGAGGAGGCGGTTGAGATGGCACGATGTGATGGTGTTGTTGTTGATGAGGTTGCTGTTATGATGACAATGATGACAATGATGATGATGATGATGATGATGATGATGATAGCTTGTCTCTTAGGTTGTCGTGAGGTCGGGCCCATGCACACACTACTCACGCGATACACTACCAAGTTTCTGGCAAGTTTCTGACTCCAATACCCAAGCAATCGCGAGGTTCACAGTTCACAACCTCGTTTCACTGGCATGCAAAGAGGATTCATCACGAGGTCAATGCAGGATCCTCTAGTGAAGCGTGTGACGCATGTGCAAGAAGCACGGCTTGGCTTCATAAACCAGTTTTAAACGAATATTCTCTTCCATTTGTTTCGAACTGCCTGCGAACATCCGAACTCCCGTAGAGGACTTGAAATTGCACAATCGTGCCTTGGAGCCTTTCAATGAGTATATAGGAGAGGGGAGTCGGGTGAAATCATCGTGGCGGCGAAACTGACAGACCGTCGGTTGCCCAAAGGGCCGGGGACTGCCGCAGCCGCCTTCGGGCCCTTCGTCGACAACAGCCGCAGCGGGAGGAGACCGAGACGAGGCAGGAGGAGGCGTTTGCTTCGGAGCCGGTTCACACCTCTCCAGGGGAAGCTATACAGAATGTCAGCCGGTCTGCGGTATCAATCACAAACGTGGCGACGACTGCTAGCTGATGCTTCATGTGAGGCTGACCCAACATAGGGCATGGGGAAGCCTTCCGATCGCGCGAAAGCGAGCTCCGCGTGTGGTGAAGGGGCCATTCGTGTTCCTCCGGTAAGCGCAATCAAATGCACATTCTAATACTCGGGCCACACATTGGCCTCGAAATGACAAGCCTGTGCACGGGCACTGTGTATGCGGTGTCACGTTAAATTTGGCACCAAAATGGGTGAACCGCCGCCAGTACTTCGGGGAAAGATTTCGGTCGTGCCTCGGTTTTGGGGGAAACATTCTGGCAGTGCTTCCATAGTCGGGTAGCCTTCCTTGCATTCAGTGGGTTTTGCGCGCTTTCAAAGCTTTGCTGGCCCGCTGAACAACAAATCGAGAAAGCCACGGTCACGTCACTTGGAGAAAATGGGGGACGCATTTCGATCGCGTTTCGACCCTGCCAGTACGTGGGGGAAGCATGCTGGCCGTGGTCGTTAATTGCACCAGTGCATCTTTATGGGGAAGGGTTTTATGCAGGGACTTTAAAGAGGGGTTTGTAGAATGGTTTATAGAACGTCTTACAGTGATGGGTTTATGATGGATGGATGGATGGGTAGATGGATGGATGGATGGATGGATGGATGGATGGATGAGTGGGATGGCATGGGATGGGATCAGAATTGATGAGATGAGACGAGATGATATTCGGTGTTGCCTCATTTTTTAGAGACGCTTTCGGGACACTCGTTCTCTAGCTTTTCTCATGTGCTGGAGTTCAATGTGCTCGATAGCCGCCACATAGCAAAGACGTGGCAAACATGCGTCCGGGCTGTGTCGTAGCAGCGTAAAGCAGCGGGACATCACTTTGCAGCGCGCGAATCAGGCCGCGGCCCGGTGACAGATCACGGGCAGTGTGTCGCACCATGAGGCCCAGTGCGCGGTGTGGCGGTCGGCGACAGCGACCGCAGCCCAAGTCCACTTAGGCTGGTAGCGCGGATCGGCCCGTCGTCACGCTCGAGCAAGGCGGCGAAGCAGCGCTCGATTGCGTCATTGTGGTGCGGGGGTAGGACTCTGAGAGACTCTGAGCAGGTAGTTGGCCCAAGTGGCAAGCAGCAACAACCATGCAGCTTGCAAGTCCTCAAGGTGGGCAGGCGCTGCAGCAACCTGTCGTGGTCTCCCCTCTGCGTTGGAGCATGCGCGAGTGGGCAGCCGAGAACGGTGATCCCTTGACCCTTGGCCCTCAGGGTGCCACGGCCAGTCGCCAACCCGGACTGGCGCATCCAGGGGAGCCCAGAGAGCGATGCCGGGTCGTTTTTCCCCGGCAGTGTTCCAGATGCGGGTTTTGCCTCCATGCAGGCGGACGTGTGCATGCTCCCGGAATGCTCGCCGTGTACGCTCACGCTGCGCGACGCCGTTGCAGTGCCAGGGAATGCAAGGCCGGCATCAGCAGATCACCTTGTTCGCCGCCCTTGCTTCGACGTAGCTCATGGGCCTGGCATCATCGAGCCACATGTGGGTGCTGGGCGTCCCGTACAACTTCCAGGCCGGATTCCAGGCCTGGCGGAGCAAAGCGCAGAGCTGGCCGCGCGAGCACCGCGGCTCGCGCAGAAGTCTCGATGGCGATACGCAAGCGGCGGCTGCCACCCTCGGTGCCAGCATGTGCCAGTGCTGGTGCTGAGACCGAAATGGTAGGCCAGGCATCTTTCCTCGCAGGTGTGGTGTGAAGTGCGCAAGGACGCTGCCGACGAGTCGGTGCAAGAAGTCGCCGACGACAAGGGCAAGCATGGGCCGTTGGCAAACGCGGCGTCCAATCCGAATGCTTGCTGGAACGCAAGGCGGGAGCCCAGCACTAAAGGGCAGCCGCATGGGGCAGCTGGCTGTCCTCTTCCATTTTGGGCAAGGATTTTTGCGCAGAGGATCTTTGCATATCCTTGCGTTAGCATCCAAGTGCCATCGACCGAGATGAAACAGCAGCCGAGAACGGTTTCGAGTAGTTCTTGGGCGAACTTTTTGCCCGATGCCTTCTGAAACTGGGTACGCGGCTTTCAAAGGGTGGTCCTGGCGATGCATCGTCCTGTCGGTTGCGGTCCAGCTCGTCGCCGTTGGCGACGCAGTTTTGGGCCGTGCCTTGGCCGGCTTTTCGTGACGTGCTGATTGATGCAGGCGTCCATTTTGTCGAATTGCGTCGCTTGCACAAAAGCGCAAGCTGAGGAACAACTTTTTGCGGGTTTGATCTCCCCATTGGTCGAAAACGTCATTGTGACGGGAATCTAGACCATTTATGTGATGGAACCATCTTCGTAATCTTAGCAATCTTAGCGGGGGGGCGAGAAATATCGCCAAACAATCTTGGCAAATTTACCTTTTGGAGACCGAGATGGCAAGATTGCTGGCAATCTTGCTCCCTTCCCTTGGCAATCTTGGTCTAAAAGGTACAAGGCGAGACCAAGATTGCAAGATTGGTTGGCAATCTTGCTCAAAGAGTTGCTTTAAAAACCTAGCACGTTCTCCTATTATCGGTGAGGTAGGTCTGGAATAGGAGGGGCACATTGCTGCATGAGA